>JALIZH010019634.1:0-47183 GCA_030522465.1 Rhipicephalus appendiculatus | reverse complement strand
CACATGATATGTCATGAGCTTGCAGCAACATTTGTCATTTATGCTCGTCATACAGTCACGTTCCCTCAATACCAAAATTGCGTGTATATCAAGCGAGCGAAACGGCCGTCAGCACGACATGAGCGTGGCATGGAAATCGTGTTGTACATGACATGCAGGTCATGATTTTCATAATACCACCTGTGATTTATGTTCGTCATGCAGAAATGTCCCCTCGTACCAATTTTTGATATATCAAATTAAGAAAACGGCCTAAGTAGCACCATGGCCATGACGTGTAAATCATACTTTTCATGACAAGTTAGTCATGATTTTCATGATGTGACCAGTCAGTCATGTGTGTCATACAGTCATGTTATGCCATACCCAATTTTGGTATAGATCCCATTAACGATATGGGCCAGGAGAGCACAAAGTCGTTAGGCGGCTAGCTAGATAGATAGATAGATAGATAGATAGATAGATGAATAGATAGATAGATAGATGAATAGATAGATAGATAGATAGATAGATAGATAGATAGATAGATAGATAGATAGATAGATAGATAGATAGATACGCTCAGTCGCCGAAGTTCGCTAAGAAATGCTTCGCATTTAAAAAAGAGAAACGAAGGAGGCCACACAGCTCCGCCGTTCTGTCAGGGCTTGGCACCACTAGTGCGAAGCTGCCATAAGTTTTTTTAATGTAAAAATATCACTGGTACCCAGTCATCAGAACAGTCCATTACATCGGAACGTGCAACCACCAAAATGCGTATATTCGGCTTACAAATGAACGAAACAAGCACCAGGATGTTTATTCGGTAACACGCCAAGCTTTGGCAGAGCATACGACTCTCGTGTCGTCACACATCAGAAAAATCAGACAGGGGAAGATGCAACCTTGAGGCAATGGAAAATGCTTAGAACACGGGTATATTCGCTGGAGGCGACGTTTTGATAAGTGGGTCTTCTTTTGACAGTTAACAACATCTGGAATTTTACTTGCCAAAATTCGTGATATGACCATGAGACACGCCGTAGTGGAGAGCTCCGGAAATTTCGACCATCTAATGTTCCTTAAAGGAACATTGAAGAGAAAACAAAAAAAAAATTTCCCGTGTTAGTAACTTACTCTGTCACAATACCAAAACAATCGCGCTTGCTGCTAGAGGACGCTGGGTAAGCGAGAAAACGCGCAAGATGAAAATGCGGCTCGCGATGCCATCTTCAAGTTCCCGCGGCATTCAACGTGGCGTCACTGATTTTGAAAGCGTCTGCGAGGGCTTACGTAGTACCTAATTGTTAAAAACGAAATAAATTTGTCTTCTCAAGGAACCAGACTATTAACATACCAAGTTTCGGGAAATTTCATTGAGGCAATGCGGCCAAAATACGGGAAGGAACTTTGAAATGCGTGACGTCACCATCAGAGATCTCGGCGGGAAATTTCCGGCCAGAACTTTTGACATGCTTTTTCTCGACTATTAATAAGCCTATGGTGGGGAAATTAACGACTCTAGAGTTTGCAAAGCATAATTTATCAATGTAAACTAATTTATTGCTTCTCTTTAGTGTCCGTTTAACGTGTACTGACATCGCGCAGTTGACGGGCCTCCTACCGTTTCATCGGAAATGCGACCGCCCCGGCAGGAATCGAAACCCGCGACATTCGGGTTGGCATTCGAGCACCGTAACCACTGTACTGCCGAGGCTGACTTCTCTCGACACTAGCTGCCGGAAAAAAAGACAAAACCAGGCTGGAGCCAACGCTCCAGCGTTGGCTCCAGCAACCCTCCGGGTTCATGTATTTTTATAAGAAAAGCACCGGGTTACATTTAATGACAGAAATTACACGCAACCTCGACTATAAGTTCGACCGAGGCAGCGCGAAGCACTTCGTATTTTTCGTATCGACTGCGATAGCTTCGATCTCCACCAGTGAATCCTGGAAGGAAAAAAGAAAACACGAAAGTTGTGACCGGCAGCATATCAAGGCGAAAACCTTAGATGCCTCATCAAACGCGAAAAATTAACTGGCATCGGCGGCGTGATCACGAGTGGGGCAAAGGAACCATCATCGCGTGATCACGTTACCAGATGACATCATGATGATGTAAAAAAAATCACCAAATTTTGTGACGTCATGATGCGTTACTGTGACGTCATATAACGTGACGCCACATGACGATGTTTAGTTACATGACGGTGGCGGTGACCACTGACATTGCTTGATCAAAGGTGGGCCGATCCCGGAGGCAGTGCAAAACAATGTGAGTTGCAGAAAACTAAAGATGCCTCCGATCTCAGAGGCAATGCAAAACTACTTAGAGGAAAAGCGATCCTGTGATCTTTTATGTAGCTAGTGTAGATTCCACGTTGATATTAGATGTCCATTTAAGGTGCGTAATAGCATGTTACATATTACCTCGCTTCCGGACTATGGTGGATATAATATAAAGCTATTTCCTTTGGTTTGTATTCTGCATCCGCCAATACCGCTTTGTGATTGGTGAAAATGTCTCGGACCACGCCCACTACGCTCGCTTGTCACGGGATGCAAACGAAAGACGTAAAAACGTCACATATAGCCTAATTAAAAATTCAGAATAACTCATTAATCTACCTAATATTACTGTTTGATTTCATTGAACAGCAGGAAGATGCACCCGTTTCGAACGGAACTGAAGTTGGCCGCCCGCCAATATTTCTGGGTACTCCTAGATGAGGGCGAGAGTGAACTTACTTCCTTTCGTGTACGTTTTCTGTGGTCAGGTCAGCAAGCTGTTTCTTTTCTTTGAAAGCATTATTTGCCGCCGTCTTACGCTCGGTTTCGCAACGTGGGCACTCGCCGGATATTCCGCACAATGTTATGTCTAACCAATTCATCATTGCCAGTGTGACCAGGCTCACTGCAGGGCAAAGACCTCTCCCATGTTGCGCCAATCAACCCTATTCTGTGTTTGCTGCAGCATCTTTATAAGCGCGAACGTTAGCTGCCCGCCTAACTTTCTGTCTCCCCATCACGCGTCTGCCTTCTCTTGGAATCCAGTCTGCTTCTCTTCGTGACCTACGTGCAACATCCATGTCGATTTCTTCTTGATTTTCACTAAGATGTCCTTCACACCCGTTTCCCCTTTTTTTTTTCAAGCTTTTTAAAGTGATTGCGGAAGTTTTACGTGCCAAAACTGCGGTATGGCTACGGGGCGCGGCGTAGTGGAGGGCTCCATATTAAATATCGGCCTCTTGTTGTTCTTTAACCTGCACCTAAATCTAACTATAAGGGCCCCTATAGCATTCACCTCCATTGAAAGGCGACCGCCGCGGCCTGGAGCGAACATGCGACATTCGGGTCAGCAGTCGAGACATTTTCCAGTTCGTCTCGCGGCATGATTGAGTATACAACCTCGGCGTAGTCGTCATTCTGATGTCGGGCCTTTTATTGCGATAGCAATTATATGGACACTCGCGGCTGGTTTTCGCCGTCGGCGTCGGCGTCGGCGTCATTTGCCGTATATGTATATATATAACCGGGCCCGCCCGTCGTTCGTGAGCGTGAAAAGACGCGAGGGGGGGGGGTCCCTCGAGCGACCTTCGATTTTAGGAGCGGGGGCGCGCGCGTTATCTCCCCTTCTCGGCGGCCGACAGCGGGCGGGGGGGAGGGGGGAGGGGGCGACGTTCGATTTTACGAGCGCGGGCGCGGGCGCGCGCTTTATCTCCCCTTCTCATCTCCCCTTCTCGGCGGCCGGGCCGGCGTACCCTTCTACGTGCTGCGCTCTCAACGCGAAGAGAATTCTCTTAAACAAGCGTTTTCTAGAGTTGCGTGAGATCGGATCCAAAAAGAGTTAGCTGCCAGCCTCACTTCGTATAACATTACAATTTTTTGCTATCGCATTCATTGCTTCACCCTTGCGGTGAAACTGTGACTTTTTTTGTGTGTTTGTTTGTTGGTTGGTTTGCGGTTTCCGGTCGCTGCTCGTTTGACAGGCAAATGGCCATGGCCCGAAAAATTTTCCACCACTCAGGGAGGGCTATAAAGACAAATTTGAATTGAACACTCAATAAAAAAGAAAAGCGCTTTTTCTTTGTTAGTAAATTATTCTTTCACGATACCAAAAACACTATTCTCGCCGCGAGGTGACGCTTGGTAAGCGAGAAAACGTTCAGAAAGAAAATGCGGGTGGCGACGGCATATTGCAGTTGCCGCACCACACATTGTGACGTCATAAATTGTCACGGAGTGTGCTAACTTAAGGCGAACAGTTTTTAAAGTATACTTTATTTTTTAATTTCGAAAGCCTGTTCTTAGGCAGAGAAATTGGTGGTGTCAGAAATACGCATGTAAATTTGCTTCGTCTATGAAGTCTAATAATGATCGGTGGTGAGGCCCACGGATACAGCGGTCGAGGTCGGGTGGATCAGCCAGGAATGAGGCCCGTTGCACTGAGGTGGCGAAGACGGTTTAGATGTAGGACTTAAAATATGCTTTAGCCGTCTAAACTGACTCATTGTTTCTCTTTAGAGTCCCTTTAAACAAGACATTTCAATATGTTGTTTTCCCGGGCTCTACACACACACACGCACACACACACGCACACACACACGCACACACACACACGCGCGCGCGCGCACACACACACACACGCGCGCGCGCGCACACACACACACACACACACACACACACACACACACACACACACACACACACACACACACACACACACACACACACACACACACACACACACACACACACACACACACACACACACACACACACACACACACACACACACACACACACACACACACACAGTATACCTCTGATACTTACCTCGGTCAGCCATACAACCTGAGCGGTGGTCCTTGCCGGCGGTGCCTCGGTGAAAACTGTGTACATAATCAATTATCACATTATCGGTTTCATCAACAGTGAGGAATTTATTTGAGAAACATTTTTTGAGCAATCTCAGTGCCACATGCACGAACAGCCATTGCAGCATGCACTTCGTCCAAGAAGCATGCAACTTCGCGATTTCACACCTTTCTATTCGTCCTCACCTTTCAGGTATTCCTTGTTCAAGACGTCAAAGTAGCTCTGGTTCGTGATGAACACCGTGCACTTTACCACTGGAAGACGGCGCATGCATGGAGAGTAAGAGGAGGGCGGTCAGAGACATGCTAGTTTAACGGTTTATATATTGACCTATTCCACGTTTGTAAACAGGGGTAGGCGCCGTCGACATACGGGGCCGCTTGTAGCGACGTCGCGGCACGTTGGCTCCGCCCAGCCTAAAGCTCACCACCGCACTTTGGAATCACGTGACAATTGGCACAGCAGCTGCAAAGCTGCCTCCGAACACAGCGCATGGGGGAAGCCTACCGCGTGGGAGGTTCGCCGACGCGCCGTGTTCGGAGGCAGCTCTGCAGCTGCTGTGCCAGTTGTCACGTGATCACAAATGGCGGTGGCGAGCTTTGGGCTGGGCGGAGGCTACGCACCGCGACGTCGCTACAAGTGCCCCGGTATGTCGACGGCGCCTACCCCTGTTTACAAACACGGGATAGGTGTGCAGTAGTAACGGTGATAGTCCATGAAAAGTATAGTTTTCTTCTCACCATCTTCTACAGTCATTTGTCCAGTTTCCAACACCAACTTCAGATTTTGCAGGGTCTGAAATAAAATGACATAATTAATACGAAGAATATCCGATAGGCACACATAACTTTGACCCGAAAGACGAGCAGGCTTTCCATGTAGCACGCGTACAACGCGTTTAAAATATAGACACAAGGATGTTTTAGAAATACCTATGTACTGTGCCGTAGTACTCTTCAGTCGTGGTTGGCACGCAGCTTTTTTAGTCTTCAAGGTCTCTATTAGCCACCTTCGACATCTCATGACGTTTCTGCACGCAACGAGCAAATCGAGTAACTAAAAAAAAAAAAAAAAAAAAAAAAAAAAAAAAAAAAAAAAAAAAAGGAGAAGCTGACACTAGCCGTGTAAAGCTGAAGAAAAAGCGAAGCTGGTTGATCTTAGGGGCTTAACATGGCTTTTTTAACTGCTGCTAAGTTTTTCCTTGGCGTAGACAAAGTAGAGTCGAGCCACAGTCTGCCATAAACCATGCAAGAGTGTCCAAACTCCCGCACCAGAACCAAGGTGCGAAGCTGGCTGTAGACGCGCGGGCCTTTCGTCGATCGTACTCCGGCTCGCGCCACGCCGGGAAGCTCTGCGCGGCGGCTGTGTGGACCATCGGTGGGGGCGTCCGTCGGTGGAACGCGTCTGATAAGCAACGGCGCGGAGAGTTTTGTGCGTAGACCAGACGTTTTAGCTCGAGCTTTAAGAACTTCGCTATTGATAGGAATACTACAAATCACGACGCCTCATTTTACCTGACGCGTCTGCTCCACTATGCCACCTTTGACGAGCTTGCCAGTACGTGGGTCGATGCCCCCTCGCACCGGATACGTAGAGGGTGTCGCCCACACGGATTGCCTGGCTGCAAAACCAAGACGCTCAATCATTCTTGCACACAAACATGAAATAGAGATACACAATCGCCTGTAGATAAGTGAACGCCAAGCCAAATCTGACAAAAAAAAAAGGTTGTGGAAATTTAGTTTCGTGCATATTTGTAGTGTGCGAATATGTATGTCTGCATGTGTACACATGGAAAATTGAAAATATTCAGTTAAAAGGTTTGCTCCTCCCTCCTTCTGGCTACGGCAGTGGTACATACAGGGGGGATGGAGAGAAACACGAACAGTGCTGCATCTACTTTCTCTGCTGTTTCGCCTTTCTTTTCAAGTGGTTGTAGCCATGGAGGGTAACAAAAAGCCGCTAGAGTCATCCGCGAGACATTCAAAAATGATTCTAGCATCCTTTATTGCCCCCAAGGTGAGACTGTGACGACAACAGCGCGCCGCAGTGTTCGCTTTCTTTCTATCCCCCCCTGTGCGTAACACATACATACATACATACATACATACATACATACATACATACATACATACATACATACATACATACATACATACATACATACATACATACATACATACATACATACATACATACATACATACATACATACATACATGCTGTCCACGTACGTGGGTTGACACCGCCGCCCACCACCATCCTTCCTTATAAATAACGGGTCTCTCGAGCAAAACCCTGGTTAGCATTGGCATAGCTCTGTAGCCATGGATGGAGGGGGGATGCTCAAACAGGGTTGCCGTTTGGTGCACATGAAAAGGCGCCAAAACTCACGCCAGAAGTAGCCAAAGTAGCCTGATCATTTGATATTATCGCGAAATTTCTAGCCAAATAGAACATAAGAGGTATTGTCAAGATTCTTTACTATTGATGAATAAATAAAACCATTTTGAATAAGTAAAACCCCAAGTTTAAAAAAGAGCCATGGCGCCAACTGGAAATATTCGTCGCCAACGGGGTGCAAAAGTAGCCAATTTGGCGCAAAGTAGCCACCAACGGCCCCTGTGTTCAAACAAGCCTCGAAAATTTTCAATTTTGCCAGAGTATCTATACACGCAGACGTACATACATAAAGTATGGTTCAGCCCCCCTCCCCTGCCTCCTGCGAAAGAAATTTCAGACTACGCCTCTACTGGTTAGCATGTGTCATTTCCCTAAGCCCACCACGATGATAGAAGGCGGCTCTACCTGCGTCGCGCGACAATGGGTAGTTGAGGATTGTTGATCACTTCCCGTTGCGGCGTTCTGACGACACCCAACAGGATGGCGAGTTGGCCTAGCTGGAAAACCTTCATTGTGAATCGTTAGTTTGAACAGTACGGACCGAAGACGCTGACAGTGAAGGTGCAGGGGACAGCTAGCGCTTACAGGACACCCATGCACGCACCTCGTGTAATACCGAGTGCCCCGAGAATGTCCCCCGTTGCCGCGACTTATAAATAATCAGTTGCTACTATTTTTGCTGCATGCATTCAGCCTTCGCTATAGTAACATCGGCAGCTGCGCGTACTGCTTCACTGCTTTTAATCAGGGCACGCGTAGGCTAACGGTATCGGAAATGGGGTCGCGAACTACATGGCACGAACAAAGCCAGAACCGCTGCTGCCAGATATGAACGGCGTATCTTATCATCCGTAGACGTAGGCGGAGTGCAGGCTCTTCCACCGAAATGCGACCCTTTTAGGCATCGGTGTCCTACAAAAAGGACACGAAGTTGCTCTACATAATGCTACGTGCCCAACCCATGTCCATTTCTGCTTCTTGATTTCAACTATGATATCCTCAATCATCGTTTGTTCCCTGACCCAGTCTGCCCGCTTCCTGTCTCTTAAGGTTACACCTATATTTTCCTTTCCATCGCTCGCTGCGTCGTCCTCAATTTAAGTTGAACAGTCGTTGGTAAGTACCGGTAAGATGCAGCTGTTATATGCCTTCTTCTTGAGGGATAGTGGTAGACTATTCGCCTCGAGATCTTGGAGTGGCGCCCTCTCGCGTGTGACGTCAGGGAGAGGACTCGGATGCAGCTCTTCGCGCGCGCGTTCGCTACGTGAAGGCTGCTCGACGCTGCCAGCCTGTCTATCGCGCTCGGGTTATTGAAACATTGGTGGGCAAGTTGATAAAGCAATTTGTACTGAATGTTCAAGCAAAATGCCTATCGAAATCGAGCGGAGTTTCCGTCAGGAGCACGTTCTGTGTCGATTGCTCCTGTTGTCGTCTGCTAGCCATCCATGTGTACATCTGCTTCGATGGTGAATTTTTCTTTTCGCGACTGTTCTATCGCCGTGGCGCACTCAAAATGACTTTTCTGCCCGTTTTCGATAACTGACTTCAGCGTTCGGGCTTCAGCTTCCATGTCTGCGTTAAAGCGCAATAAATGTATACAGCGTGCTGCGCGTGTTCGGTTGCCAAGCCTGCTCCTTCGATTTAATTCATATGTTCGGAGCACGACAAACGACGTGTGATGTCATTCAAATAAATTAAGTGGCGTTACCGGCAACAACGTTTGATTAAATACACATTTTTTAGCAGCTGATGTGTAAGCGCGTAGTAAGTACTTTAAATTGAAACACGAAATAAACAGGGTGAGTCTAAAGAGGATGCACGACGGGGATATGAAATATCGGTAGGTTGTCCGGAAGTGATTTTCTATTGTTTTTGTTCTATCTTCTTGCAACATATTTTAATTCCTTACGTTAATAAATCGACGTTTGTTCACTCGTTCACGGTGGTCTGAAAATATGTTGAACAGAATTAGTGTAATCATACTAACGTTGATCAAATACAAAGCTTTCGCATCGAAAGTCGTAAGAAGACGTATTTCCAATCAAATACTGTAAATCAGGTCTCAGCGGTCGACTCCTGATAGGGCTTGGTGCTATCACTGTACTAAAGAGAGCCGAGTTCCATTATGCATTTGCCTAAGTTGACTCGAAGGCGAAAGCCATCTTTTTCTTGAGTCGATGTATTGTTCCTTCGCCGCCCCCCTCCGAATGCTTTCTGGACGTAACGTGGTTTTGCATGGAAGCTTTCTACACATCACCTGATTTTGCATCGCCTCCGAGGTCGGCCCACCAATCACGGAGGCAATGCAAAGCGACGATGTCATGTGATGATGTAATCATGTGACATGACGTTATGACGTCACAAATTTTGTCGGTCTGGGATGTCATGATGACGTGATCATGTGATGAATTTTCGCATCACTCGTGTTGCCGCTGGCGACGCGGGACGCGGACGGTCAATTTTCGCAATTTATGTGGAATCTAAGGCTCCCACCTCATAACATTCAATCTTGTTACAGCACGGTAAAGAATCACAATAATCAGCCACAGGGGCCAAAGAATAGTGGGAAAGAGCTCTCTTTCTCCTCTTCCTGGACCCATTCGCCGATTTTTCCTAATGTTTACGAAGCTGTACTATCGGTGTCAAGTGAAACGCGAACACTGCAGCGGATCGCGTTGCCCAAGCATTAGAAGTATAAGTGCGCGCCATCCTGTCATTACCATTGGCAGGCTCGCACTGTCGAGTAGGCAGCACTGCGCCATCGAAAACATGAATGTGGCTCACGAACGTATCTATCTCTAATCATAAGAGTCGAACTGTACCACGCGCACCACTGCTGGCGTTTCATTCCGAGCGATCTTATTTGCATCCAGCTCGCCCAATCTATTCTAGTGGTCCGCAATAACCCGCTGGTCGATGAAGTTATCGATTTCATTTTGTCGGCTGTCGTGTCTGCACAAGTCCACATGACTACAATTGGGAGTGGAGCGTGAATTTTCGTTCATCTCAAGTCTGTTTACACAACGCTGATTTTTGCGAATAAGCCACAAAATTGATCGCGCCGCCATTTCAAAGCAGTGGAGACACTCTTTAACTCACTTGGTGGGGGGCGTTCGCGCTTTCACGTAAGCTATTTCAACCCCATCCAGCCCAGTGAGCGACGCTACGAACTCGGGGGGCATGAACCTGACCGCGATGGCTGTCGGTATACAGAAGATATGTTAAATGTTAACGTTTCTTAAACTCATGTAATGCTAGCAGTCATCTCAATAAATATCATTAGAAGAAAATGCAGCTAGTAGTCGAGAAACGCCGTGCGACGCGAGCGAACTATAATAAAAATGCTGCTGTTTTAGCCAGAGCGTAGCAGACGACAAAAGCCGAATCCCCGCCCTTGCGTCACCGGAGCGCCGTTCGCAGCGCCGCCATCGGTCGCACACCAGGCGAATACCATTTATAATTTGAGATTTTTTGACGAATGAACTCCACCCCATCCTTATTCTTCCAGTCATTTCACTCTCATGATTCGGCTACCTGTCTTAAGTCGACGTATTCTGTCTTCGACGTATTAAGTCGACGTATTCTACTACCTGTCTTAAGTAGACGTATTCCTTTACAACTTCCGGTGTCTCGCCACCAATCGCAAAGCGCTGTTCTCTTCTGAGAGTGTTGCACATTATTTTAGTTTTATGCATATTGATTTCCAGACGTTCTCTTCTGCTTTCCGTGTCCAGTTCAGTAATCATGACTTGTAATTTGTCCCCTGAATTACTCATCAATGCAATGTCATCAGTAGAGGCCGGATTTTTAGGCACTAAAAAAACCGCGTTTTAGGCGCCAAAATTAGGCAGGTAAAACACTGTTTTAGGCCTCCAAAATCGTAAATATAGGCAGAATAAATTTTTACATAAATTCAAATAATTTCAGACAGAGACGTGCGCGACCTGTATCTACGACAGGAAGCAAGAAAATGTTATTGTTTATGACAGCAGAAAGGCGCGAACGGTTGAACACAGCCATGTATTTCCCGCAGAGTTCGCAGATACGGTCTTTTTCTTTTTTTGTCTAACATGGTAAGTCAAATGTTTAATGTCAAATGAACACACTCCTGGATATCTTTCTTTTTGGCATGGCTGAGAAGGGCCAGTGCAGGAAGAGACAGCCAGACCGCGGAGGGATGCCTCGCATTAGCTGGGTCTAATCGCGTTGGGTCATTTTCTCTCCTGTCGGTGAACACCTTAAAGGATCCCTCAGCAGGCTTGAGCCATTTCGAGCTGACAAGTGTAATCAATGCATGCACTGGGCGCTCACGATCACGTCTGCCAAGATTTGCAATGACACGCATCGCGAAAAGGCGTGAAATTTCAAACTGAACGCCGCTTGCCCTTCTCGCGGGCGCGCGTCCCTAGATGGAGGGCATGATGTGCAACAAGCAATGGTCCTGCTCTCACGCCGCTCTGTTACATAGACATTGGCGCTCTGACGTCGCTCACCGTATATAGCACGTGACATTGCGAGAATTATTCGAGGTGGCGTGTAATTTGTGTAATCTGTAGTACAGCAGATGAATGAAAGCGGAAAGAAATAATAAAACACACAAAAAGAATTATGAGCGCGTTTTTATTTTTATTTTTTTATTTCGAATCACAGCGAGATGCTATACACTAATCGGCCTCCGTTTCACATGCGTTCGTCTTCTCGCCGTTCTCGCGTCGTGCCGGCGCCAGCCCTGACAACTCTTGGCGTGTTTTTGGTGCATCGTCTCTGACAGCAGTTGCAGCGGTGCGACGCGGTGTATAGCGGTAAGGATACATGATCCGTGTCAGCCTTTCCAAATATATGCGCACTGAGGAATCCATCCCACAAAAACAGGCAATACACAACCGAAAATGCCGAAACGACACAACATTGATGGCGGGCGCGTCATGCGCACGTGACCTTGCATGCACATGACGTGTTGATGCGGATGCGTCATGCGATCTTCCCGTTCCGATACCGAAGAGGGCAGCAAAGGAATTAGGCTTGCGATGGCCACACAGGGCGATTGGCAAGGGTTTTCAATTTTGCCTCTTCGTATCATGGTCGTGGCTCGTAACCAACCTAATTTAAAAATTATCGTGGTGCACAGCTCTTCATTGGGCACGCAACAGCATCCAGAGTCTAAGTACAATTTCTTCTGTGACCTGGTGAGGGGCCCTTTAAGAAGTAAATTACAAACAAAACAAGAGCCGCGTGCACATCACATTTTTCTTTCTCTTGATGCACACTCTCCTTTACCCTGACGGGTCTCCACGGTTTTGCATTCATTCTGCACCTTTCCGCGGCTACACAGAGGGACCTCCTGTTCCCTTCCCACCGGCCACAACCAGGCCTTCAGGGTGGTTCTTCAATTCCCTCGGCACATCCTCGGCCATAGACGCCACTCTCCTCTCGTTCTGCTATATTTATTTCTCACTCCTCATTCCCCCCGAAGACGCTGAGACGTGCTCCCATTTAGGGCTGCAGACATCGCGTCGTTTCCTCTCCTCCAATCGCTCGCACCATGTCGGCGCTGTCGCGTGTGGTGGCCGCAACATCCCATTTCACTGCTGCTATCGGTTGTTTTTCGGAAGTTGGTTGGACTAGAGAACTTGGTTGAACCTTGTAGAGTTCGGAAAGGTCAATCTTGCCCGGTGACATGAATAATGGTCTCAAAGCGCACTCGAAAACGAAATTTGAGCTTAAATAGTGTTCATAAAGGCGCCGATTTTGAAAATAGGCATTTATAGGCACTTATCGGCATTTAGCCACGAACGCCGAATATAGGCATTTATAGTCACTATCAAAACACTATAAAAGCCGTTCTTAACCTCTAATTCATGCTCATATATAAAAGTGGCGTGATGAGAACGCAAGGAACAAAATAGGCATTTGCCTAAAATTCCGGTCTCTAGTCTTCAGCGAATCGCAGGTTACTAAGAAACTCTGCATTAACTCTTATCCCTAACTCTTCTCAATCTAGGGCCTTGAAAACCTCCTGTAAACATGCGGTGAATAGCATTAGAGAGATCGTGTGTCCCTGCCTTACACCCTTCTTTATTGGGATTGTGTCGCTTTCTTTATGGAGGACTGCTGCGGATCCGCTGTAAATTTCTTCCAGTATATTTATATAGCATTCATTGATGCCCTGATTCCGCACTGCCTGCATGACTGCTGATATCTCCCCCGAATCAAATGCCTTCTCGTAATTTATGAAGACTATGTATAGGGGCTTTGTACATGAAAAGCAAGACCCTAACAGATGAACTCCCAGACCGTTATCTTGGTCCCTAAAGACTTTAACGCACATAGCAGTCTCCGGGGAGATTCTCGGTGCGATGCGCGCGGCCATCTAATCAAACAATTCAATTCTCTTCTGGCACGTGTCTCTTGAATCGGAAGGAGCCAATATATTACAGCCTTACTAACAATCCCTACTCGTCCATAGATATCAGCTTTTCGTCTCCATCACTTCCACCCTTACTCAAATGGAAAGTTATTAATAATCCTTCTGGAAGTAACCACTTCCCTATACTTGTCAGCTCACAAATAGCGAATAAATGACCACCACCCCAGGTTCCCAGATGGCAGATTGACAAGGCCGATTGGGATCAGTTCCGAAAAGCTTATCACTAAGGTTGGTCTGATATCTGTGGCTTAAGCATAGATGCAGCTGGAGACTACCTTACATCTCTACCTATTGATGCCTTCAACAAAGTGTATCCCACAATCTGCATGGTCCACCAAAGGACGTGTCCCATCGTGGAACACCGAGTGTCGAAATGCGCGCAAAAAGCAAAATAAAGCATGCAGGTTGCTTCGGCAGTCTCCGACAGCCGAGGATCTTGGATAATTTTTCGTATCGCCTTTTCCATATCGAGGGACACAGAAAGAAAGAATTGCTGATGAACAAATGCGTCACGAATTTCTGCCTCGATACGCACCAGGTGGTCGGTGGTGTAGATTGTTTGTTTCGAGGGGAAGTGTAAGAGTCGCCTGTTTACCGAGTTTTGAAAAACCTCACAGAGACAACTTTTGAGGGCTATAAATAGGGCTCCGTGTTTTCGGAGTTTATTTTTCTCGAAATTGGAAGGGTGTTTTTCGGAGTTGATTTTATGGGAGGAAACTTGGCGTTTATTGGAGTTTATTTCTCGTAAATACCCAATTTTTGTATGTTCGGCGTCTCATTCGGCATTATAAGTTGTCCTATGTGCTCTTGTTAACCCATTAGGTTACCATCGTGACCATATGGTCACGAAAGTGTCGACGAAACGTTTCAGTTGATACTGGTTTAAAAAACCTCGCCGAAATCACGGCAATACGCCTAGTGATAGCTGAGGCTGCTCCTTTACAGACACCAATTGGCAGAACTTTCTTGGTTTATTGGGGAACTGCTAAAACATGCGCGAAATAGTGGTTCTACACTTCGGCACGTCGGCATGCAACGTCCTTCGGATAAACAGATTTCTTTGTAGTAATATTTCTTCCAATACCGTGATGCACATGTCCCGGTAAAGTACGTGCACTATGCAATCTCCGGATGAAAATTTGAAGTAGACTAACGAAAGTCTTGCTCGCGAACGAGCGTGTTATTTTACGTGTTACCATATGGTCACGCTAGGCCCTTAGGCTCCCTATTTTGTTAAGTTCGTTCCTCGGTTTTACGCTCCTTGAAGGGTGATTCCAGTACACTAGCGTGCCAATTTATTGTATGCATAAGCGTGCGTGGGGTTCCCCTTCAGGGGGGTGGGGGGCGGGCGAAGGCTCGTCGCAGCGCCCCCCTCCCTATTACGTCAATGTATGAGGCTGACTTTGCCCCCCCCCCCCACCCCCCCCCACCTCCCTTTTCTCCAAGCGAAAGGACCTGGCCGTCGAAGAACGTCGACGCTTGTTCACAGTGCGCCTTGTGGTCCACATTTTGATTGAACCAAACAGTCCACTTCGTTGAAGGCTCTGCCTAACGGCAAAAGGGGCAGGTGCGCCAGAGACAACTGCAACAGCACGGTGACCAGACAATGCAATAAATGCGACGTTGGCATGTGCATTGCGTGCTTCACGTCATTTTACAATCAGTGGCCAACAAATCCGTACTTATTTTTTTTCACGATGTGTCAAGGCCTGAAACGAAACAAAATTCACCACTCTGGGATTTTTACTGTAGCCTAAGGGCCTAGCGTGACCATATGGTCACGAGCCATATTTGGTAAACTAAGAGCTCGTTCAGGATGCAATTTTCAGTGTGATATATACAGATGTAGATACGATTAAAAATCACATCTGCTTTCACAAGACTCATAAAAAAATAAACCGGTCCCTAATGGGTTAATTATATTTCCAATGAAAATGTGTTGCATTGTTGCTGATGCTCCTGTTTCTCCATCCTTTCAATTTTTTTGTTCACTTCCGCTTTACTTATCCTGTTGTCCCGCCGTGGTGGATCAGTGGCTAAGGTGTTTCCCTGCTGACCCGGAAGGTCCACGGGTTCCGTTCCCGATCGTGGCGGGCGCATTTCGGTGGAGGCGAAATGGTAGAGGCCCATGTACTGAGCGATTGTCATTACACGTTGAAGAACACCAGATGGTCCGAAATTTCCGGAGCTCTCCACTACTGCGTCTCTCGTAATCATATCGTGGTTTTGGGACGTAGAGACCCAGATATTATTAATATTATTATTATTGTTGTTGTTGTTATCATTATTATTATTATTATTACTTATCCTGTTCATGAAGCAACACTGCACTGCACTGCTGTGCTGCAGTTAACTCGTCAAAGTGTACTTTTGGGGGGCAGGAGCTAAAGGCAAGCTGCTTGTCCTGTCTCATCATCTTGATGAAAAATAAAGGACCTAATAATATTATTATTCTCAATACTGTGAAATGTCAGATGAATTTATATCTGAACACGAAAACATGCAAACACACTGAATGTATTTTAGATGTCTCAAAGGTCTGAACGCACTAACGCATATGCACACAAGCTCAAATACTTGGATACAAAACACCCACCTTTGTTAGTGTTACAACCTAAAGCTTGTTTTAATAGACGCAAGCAAACTTTACGTGGTTGCTGCCGCTCATGGATGTTCGCTCCGTTCAATTGATAAATCTCAGGTTTGAAAATGACCTTTGAACGTTGAAACTGATCTTTTAAAATGGGAATTTATGGGATAAATCCAAATTGTCAAAAAGTTTAACGGGGAGTGTTTATCTCATTTTTTCGGATTAATCCGCAAACACGGAGCGCTAGCTATTGGTCTGTAATTTCTAACTAAGGATGCCTCCTTGCCCTCCTTTAGAATCGTAATAATAATGGCTCCTTCCCAGGCATAATGAATGTCGCCGGCAAACATGGAAAAAAGGGCTTTCTGAGTTTCAGTGGGCAGGTGTTTTAGCATTTGATATATGACACGGTTGGAGCCTGAGGGGAAGATTTATTGCAGTACTTTAGCGATGCCTGTTGCTCCGCAAAGCAGAAAGGTTCATTGTATGCCGGTGTTTTGTGGATTTCCGCTCTAGTTTCTGTTGCACGATTGTCGTTTTGGGTCGTTGGAAAGCTTCACTACAGTGCGACGAGCTGGACACCTGTTCGAAGTGTGTGCCCAGGAAGTTCGCCCTGGTCTTCCAAGCTGTCACCTTGTGCGTTTACTACAGTGAATGAATGCGCTTCTCTTCCTGCTACCCTACTAACCATGTATCAGTCTTTAGCCTGCTGTGTATTCGAATTGCTGATTGATAAAAACCCTCAACTCTATCTTCTATCCTGTCGGTGTGTTCTCCTGCCTTGAGACTTTTATGTTGTTAAAGGTCTCAAGATTCGCGGATGTCGGAGATTGCCCAAGCAACCTCCATGCTTTATTTTGCTTTTTGCGCGCATTTCGACAGTCGGTGTTCCAACGACGGGACACGTCGTTTGGCTGACCATCCAGATTGTGGGATACACTTTGTTGCAGCATTAATAAGCAGAGCTGTAAGGTAGTCTACAGCTGCATCTAAACTTAAGCCACAGATATCAGACCGACCTGAGTGAGAAGCTTTTCAGAACTGATCCCAATCGGCCTTGTCAATCTGCCATCTGGGAACCTGTGGTGGTCATTTATTCGCTATTTGTGAGCTGAGAAGTATAGGGAAGTGGTTACTTTCCAGAAGGATTACCAATAACTTTCCATTTGAGTAAGGGTGGAAGTGATGGAGACGAAAAGCTGATATCTATGGACGAGTAGGTATTGTTAGTAAGGCTGTAATATATTGGCTCCTTCCGATTCAAGAGACACGTGCCAGAAGAGAATTGAATTGTTTGATTAGATGGCCGCGCGCATCGCACCGAGAATCTCCCCGGAGACTGCTATGTGTGTTAAAGTCTTTAGGGACCAGATAACGTTCTGGGAGTTCATCTGCTAGGGCCTGGTATTCGTGTACATAGCCCCTATACATAGTCTTCATAAATTACGAGAACGCATTTGATTCGGCGAAGATATCAGCAGTGATGAAGGCACTGTGGAATCAGTGCATCGTTGAAGCGTATATAAACATACTGGAAGAAATTTACAGCGGATCCGCAGCCACCGTAGTCCTCCATAAAGAAAGTGACACAATCCCAATAAAGAAGGGTGTAAGGCAGGGACACACGATCTCTCTAATGCTATTCACCACATGTTTGCAGGAGGTTTTCACGGCTCTAGGTTGCGAAGAGTTAGGGATAAGAGTTACTATGGAGTATCTTAGCAACCTGCGATTCGCTGATGACATTGCATTGATGAGTAATTCAGGGGACAAATTACAAGTCATGATTACTGAACTGGACACGGAAAGCAGAAGAGTATGTCTGAAAAGTAATGTGCATAAAAAACTAAACTAATGTGCAACAGTCTCGGCAGAGGACACCGTTTTGCGATCGGTGGCGAGACACTGGATGTTGCAAAGGAATACGTCTACTTAGGAGAGGTAGCAGCCGCGGAGCCGCACCATGACAGTGAAATAACTAGAAGAATAAGGATGGGGTGGGGCACGTTCGGCAAGCATTCCTAAATCATTATTGGTAGTCTACCACTATCCCTCAAGAATGAGGTATACAATAGCTGCATCTTACCGGTACTTACCTACGGAGCAAATACCCGGAGGCTTACAAAGAGTGTTCAAATGAAGTTGACGACGACGCAGCGAGCGATGGAAAGGAAAATGATAGGTGTAACGTTAAGCGATAGGGATAGGGAAGAGTGTGTCAGGGAAGAAACCGGTGGTTAAGGATGTCGTAGTTGAAATGAAGAAGAATAAATGGACATGGGCCGGGCGCGTAAGCACGTGCACAGGATAACCGCTGGTCATTAACGGTAACTGAATGGATTTTAAGAGAAGGAAAACGCGTTAGGTAGAGACAGAAAATTGGGCGGCCAGATGAGATTAAGAAGTTTGCAGGTAGAACGCGGGAGTAGAACGCGTTATACCTGCGCGTACACATGCTGTCACGGAAAGTCTCAATGCTCAGATACGGCGGCTGGAAGGCAGCAGGTTATCCGCAAAAAGCTGCTCAAGTCAGTAGCGGAAACAATCTACAGGAAAAAGAAAAACGGCAGCAAAAATAGTCAGCAAGCAGAGAAGGAAGCTTGCCGGTGCCAAGAAGGTTTCGGTCATTCCTTACATGCATCAGATATCACATCGTCTCAAGAAAAGAGGGGAACATTGGTGTTCAAGTGTTTTTTTTCGGCACCCCATAAACTTTCATATCTTTCACCTGTCACCTGTCCCTTTAATAAAAAGGAAACGTAAGTGCGCCTTCAAGCATCGTAAACAGTACGTAGAATGCACCAGCAATGTCATCTATCGAATTCCACTTTCATGCAGGGGATGCTATGTAGGCCAACGGGAAGGTGTCTAAATGACCGCCTTCGTGAGCGCAACAATAATGTGCGAAATGCTAAAGGAGGTTTTTTAGCTATTCATTGCCGTTCTTGCGGATGCACCCCCTCTGTTCGAGGAAACCACAATCATTGTTAGACATCAGGACCAACGCACTCGCGAAATCATTGAAGCCGCCCATATTGCGCAAGAAGGTTCATCGTGCATCAGTACTGCATCTGTCTGTTTGTCGACAAAAGAATTATCATTTTTGGAAGAGCACGTGTGATCATCCCATGAAATCTTTCCATGCTTTAATGTTTTTTTTTTAAATTTTTCCGTATATATTTTCCTTTCGTGTTCAATAAAAGTGCAGTTGAAAGTCAGCGCTCGTCTATGTTGCTTATTTTGTGTGTGCCTTGTGTGAATATTGCGCTGTTACTATTTCATCATCCAAAAGAAGTTCTAAAACATCTAGTTAATTACTTGTAAAAGTTACAAAGATTTTCAATTGAATATTGAATGTGTCGTTTGTTCTGAGCGCATCTCCAGCTGCTGCCACTGCGGACACAGGAAGCGAACTTTCGTGCGATCAATATCTTCTGCAACAGGGGTTGGCAAGATTTTCAGGAGGAGGGCCACTTTGCGTGAAGTCGACTCAGCGGAGGCCAGAGGGCCAACCAGGGGGTGCGGGAGTTTACAGCAAAGAGAAAAAATTCAGCGCATTGGCATGACCATATAAAGTTGCAATAGAAATCATGTTTATTTTCACCACGCATGTCACAAGGTTTCAATTTACAAACATAAGTTACAAGTGCAAACCTCATTTGAGGTGACAATTTCCATGTCGGCTTTCAGCGAGGAGTTGATAAGGGGAGAAGAAGAGTTCTGACGTCGAGCCTGGGGCCGCAAAATAGGGTTTGCCGACCCCTGTTCTAGAGCATTAAGAGAAGCTTTGACATTCCAAATTACTCGAGATTGAGTGGTTGATAGGTTGTTAAATTTGTGGTGTGAAAAGATTACGTGGACCTAAAAAAGACATTTTACATATCTAGCTCACTGGTGTGCCATGTAGTTAACGGATATTAATATGAAGAAAAGTAAATATATAATCATAACTAAAAAAACGGCGGCTTTTAGTTTCAACTACTGATTAATGGATAGTGATTTAGTACAGACAAACTCGGTGAAATATTTAGGTGTGACATATACAACAGCCCTGAAATGGAATGATCACCAAGAAAACAACTGCACAAAAGCCTACCGAACACGTATACGTTTCTTGCGAAGAAAATTGGCTGTGACTCCGTCAAATGGGAAATTAACAGCATATAAAACATTGGTAAAACCCACATTCTCGAGTACCGTAGCACCGTGTGCAACCCGCAACAGAAGGAACGCGTACTAAAACTAGACAGTATACAAAATAAAGCATTATGATTTGTGTATTCTAAGTACTCTCGATACCAGAGCGCAGTTGCCCTTAAAAATCAAGAAGCACTGCTTACCCTTGCGTGTCGGCGTGTTGTGGACTGCCATAAAGCTTCTTTTTCTGCTATATCACGGCCACATAAACATAAACAAACAAGATTACGTGCAGCCACCACACCGCCACTCAGGGAGGCCATTGCAATTCCGATTCTAAAGCAAGGCAAGCATCCATCAACCGTTACCAGTTACAGGCCGATCGCACTAACAAGTTGCCTGCGTAAACTTTTCGAAAAGAGGATTAACCACCGACCTTATACACTTCCTGGAAACAAATAACCTATTGGACCCACACGAGTGCGGATTTCGCGAGGGCAGATCCACCACTGACCACCTGTTACGTATCCAGGCATAAATCCGTGACGCTTTCGTTCATAAACAATTTTTTCTCTCGGTTTTTCTCGATATGGCAAAAGGTTACGAGACCACCTGGCTCTTTGGCATACTACGAGACCTGTCATACTTAGGTGTCCGAGGCAACATGCTGGCCATAATCGAAAGTTATTTGTCCAATCGCACGTTCCGTGTACGAGTGCGGGGAATGTCTTGTCTCGAACATTTGTCCAGGAGACTGGAGTGCCGCAAGGTGGTGTCCTGAGTTGCACACTTTTTATTATAAAAATGAATTCCTTGCATCTGTACATTCCCCGCAATATGTTTTATTGCACATATGTCGACGACGTGCAGATCGGTTTTAAATCGTGCAATCTCGTAATGTGCGCGCGGCAGGTTCAACTTGGTATGAATAAGGTAAGCAAATGGGCAGACGAGAACGGGTTCATCTTTAATCCGGACATTGACCTGCACGGTCAGCGGCTAGCTGTGAATACCGAACACAAATTTTTACACATAATTTTAGACATGAAGTTAAAATTCGCAACCCACATCAAACATCTCAAAAAACAAATGCCTGAAAGCTATGAATATACTTAATGTCTTGTCGCGGACATCATGGGGCAGCGATAGAAAATATCTAATGAATCTTTATAAAAGCCTCATATGCACGCGCCTAGATTATGGGGCGACCGTCTATCAGTCTGCGTCACCTAAGCGCCTTGAAAATGCTTGACCCAGTCCACCATTTGGGCATTCGTCTTTCTACTGGGTGCTTTTCGCACCAGCCCCGTAGACAGCCTCTACGTCGAATTGAACGAGTGGTCGCTCCACCTGCAGAGATCTTACATGTCCTTTGTATATTATCTCAAAGTGAACGCACACAAGGAACACCCCTCACATTCCATAATCAATGGATCTGTCCAGTGCTGTCCTGTTTGACCACCATCCTTCGTTGAGACAGCCCTACTCACTTCGTGTGAGGGGCCTCGCTGAGAAAACGGGTGTGCCACTTTTTGAACACAGTTTGGTAGCTCCCGCTGCAGGCCTCCCGCCGTGGCAGTGGCAGATTATAGATTGCGATGTGTCTTTCATAAAAGTTACGAAGCACGCGCCAGTTGTACATATCCGCACATACTTGCTGGAACTGCAACACAAGTACACGTGTCCTCAATTCTTTACAGATGCCTCAAAGACTCACACCTCTGTGTCGTACGCAGCGGTCGGTCCTATCTTTTTCGGATGCTGGCGTTCTGCATCCCGATACAAACATCTTTACTGCAGAAGCGTATGCGACAATTGCGGCCATTAAACACATTAAGCAATTAAAGCTACAAAAGGCTGTCCTTTACACGGATTCCCAAAGCGTGGTGAAAGCTCTGAAAACTCTTAAAAATCACAAATATCCCGGTCGTTGTCTCGCTTTACTCACTTTTATGCACATTCTACACATTTAAACAACATGTTGTAGTGTGCTGCGTGCCAGAGCACCGCGTGATCCAAGGTAACGTGATGGCGGACCAGCTAGCCGCATCCGCCCAGCGAAAGCACTTGCAATACATCCAATGGCCATCCCTGCGCTTGACCTCAAACCATTCCTTAAACGACAGTTCAGAGCTTATTGGCAGAGTACATGGGATAGCCACACAGAAAATAAACTGCATGTTATCAAGCCGCATCTTGGTAATTGGCCGCCAGTGTCAAAGTCACGCCACACAGAAGTAACACTTACAAGGCTTAAGAACAGGACACACACACAGTACACATTCATATCTTCTGCCCGGTGGTAATCCACCTTTGTGCGACAGATGTGGTGAAGCACTAACCGTGCGTCACATTTTAATGCCAGTGTAATGATTTAGACGCGCTTCGAAAACACCACTTTCCATTACCCTCCCGACAGCAAATACCATTTCACCCATCAATGTTCATCGGTAGGGATCCGCTTTTCAAACATCAATCATTGTTGGCATTTTTAAGAGACGTACGTACTTTTCATGTGATATACCCAGGCAATTCCGTAGCACGACCTCTCTAGAGAGGTCGCTGCTGCGGTGGTTTTATTAAACAAAGCACCTGCCTCGCGGCCCTTGGGCGCAAGGGCGTTGACGAGGCACTTGAGCTAATGCCATATATCTTCCATTATGGTTTTGTAATCACGACTTTTTGCCATTGGAATCTCACTACACACATTTGCACGTCACTTTCATGATTTTAATACTTCTATGTTTTACCCGCCTTTAGCGCGAGGAATTCTAAGGCCCTTATAGGTACAGCCACTTACCATTATCATTGTTCATATCTTTTGTCCAATGACCTGGCGTTCTTTGGCCATCATATGGCCCTTGCGCCACAAAACATCACACATCATCAGTGTCAATGAATGTTGGGTGTTCTATTGACATGTCTAATGGAACGCTGAAAGAGACTTGAAAAGCTGTTAAACTTTATTACACAGTAGGTGGCGCGACTGGGCAAAGGTGCAAGAGGACTTTTTAATCATTTGTTTTACTGGTTCAGTCAAACGATAAACACGGGCTCACGGATGTTCTAGCGTCGTTACTTGATGTAGCCTAGAGTGAAACTAGGTCATCTTTGCGTTCGGCCTCGTTGAACTTGCGGTAGATCCTATCGCACTGTATCGACTTCAGTTACCGTACTCGCTTGTCACGCCTACGGTTACCCTGGCTCGATGTTTGTGTTTTCAAGAGCCAAGCTGGCTGAGTATTCGGTGCAATCAAAACGTTTCTTCGAACGTTGTCCTAACTGTCATTCAAGCACGGAATGTTAGACGTGTAAATCGTTTTTGAACGCCTCGTTGTTTCTGCGTTACAGCGTTACCAAAAGAACGAAATGTCACCTAATGCTGCCATTTCAAAGTACGCTTTCCAAATATCATATATGGGCATATGGGTTATTTCTGAAGGCGATTTGACGCAAGGCTTTAAGAGACAAAGCCAAGCTCGTAGCCAACAAGGGGGCCCCAGGAGACCCCCCTCCCCCCCTTTCACGAAATTGTTATGGAAGGGGCGGTTTTATGAGAAAAAATGATGAAAATAGGTGTTTTTCTCGAATAGTGAAGGCCTTCAACAAGTGCACCTCTCCTTTCCCCCGAAAAGAATTCCTGGCTAACGGCCGGAACATATCTATACTGATCTCCACATTGACTAAAATGTGGGCGCCGATTCTGAAACCTAGTTTTCGTTACAGGGTAACGTTTGAACTTATAGTGACCGCATGGGGTGCCTAACGGATAAAAAAAAACAAAAAGAAAAACATGGATGATCCCTCTCTGATAGGAATCGGTATAACAAAAAGTGAAACGTGTTTTCACAGAGGTAGTTTAACGTTTATTGTGCATTGTTTCGTCACGACGGTGACGGAATAGATGCTATAGCAACAAATTTAATGTCACGCGAAGAACGGCAAGCAGCTCGAAACTTGCAGCGCGCTCCTGAAGCAGAAAGGACGCACGAAAAGAGCATACACAGGACGAGCGCGGACTAACGACTCTCACAGCTCGACACTTAACGCACTCTGCTCAAACACAAAGAACGACGCACGAAACGAACGCACAAGCATAAACAGGACGAGTGCGAGCAACTGTTACAATTGTTGTTGCTTTGTGTGTGAGCAGCGCGCTTCTTCCACAAACGCGGCCGCTGCAGCGAGCGAAGTAACCTTTCGCGCTCCCCGTAACAAGCGCCAACCATTGAAATTGCCCCCATCACGAAATAAGCGCGCGCGCATCGCAACGCGCGGGGACGCCGAACTTTAAAGTGCGCCCTCCGCGCTCTTCGCCCAATCTCGCTAGTGCTAACGAAAACACGCTGAAACCACCGAGCTCTGTGTACCGCCAACGATAAATGGTGTATAGTGTCACGGGGTCGTGACGTTGACGAAGGCAACAGTCGGCGCATCCAAGATGAAACTCTTTATTTGGCCGAACTTGTGGCCGGTAAACGCAAGGGCAAACTACAGCCAGTAATGCATGCTGTACACTGATATCTGCGAACAGAGCGTCGGCCGTTGATAAACTGATCATGGTTGGGACGCTTGACTGTTCGCACCCTGCGCACAATCTTAACAAAAGGTCTTACTATGATCGCGAAGCTGCTCTAACGATGAGGCGCGCACCGTCTTCGGCGAGTATTGCTGACAGTCTCTGTGGTTGCAAACCGAATACAGCAAAATTGAAACAAGAAAACGCGCGTGGCAATGCCCCCCCTCTGAAAAAAGGGTGGTCCCGATGCTTAAAACAGAACATGGGGGGGAAAAATACACGCAACAAAAATAACAACAATAAAGCAAGAACAGCATTATAAACAATAAGTACAAGCAAGAAAGTGCAATAATAAAGCAAAAAGTACAGTCCTCAGGTTCATTAACGTGCGTAAAACGGCTTCAGGCGCACGACATGGGGGAGGACTTTAGGTCGCGCTCTGCGCCGTTGAGAGCTTGTAATGGCGTCCGGGATAACCTCGCAGTCAAGAGCGCCTAGACGTCGAAGCACCTTGTATGGCCCGAAGTATCACCGAAGAAGTTTTTACTAAGTCAACGTCAGCGTATCGGCGTCCACACCCAAACTTGGTCGCCGGCCTGGCTGCCAACTGCAGAATCTCGATGCGTAGGCGGGTGAGTTGTCGGGCTTCTTCGGCGTGCTGAAGGTAGAAAGTCACGTGGAGGTTTTCTTCGTTGGTGACGTTGGACAGCATGTCGTCAAGCGTCAATAGATCACCTGGGTAAATAGCTCGCCTTTATAACCCGAGGCACGTACGGTCTGCGGCCAGACTCGATGCGCGCCGCGCGCCGCGCGCTGAGGAGCGAGGGGTCGTGTGTTCGACTCCCGGTGACGGACCTTTTTCTTCTAGTTTTAACACGAGAGTGTTAAAGAGCTCGTTTCGCAGAAATTCCCGGCTTCGGCGTCGGCGTCGTTGGTTGAGAGCGAAAAATCATCATCTTGTCCGTGACCAAAAAATTGAGAAAGATGCAAATAAAATAAATAATAAAAATTTTCGGGCCCGGGTGAGGATCGAACCCAGGTCGTCTGCGTGGCAAGGTAGGTGTTCTACCACACAGCCACCCTTTTTTTTCTCTCTCTCTCTTACATGCTCGCAAATACAGTGAAAATAACTTCCTCTGCTAGGAAATGCAGTGAAAATAATTTTCATGCTTCGCAAACGCAACCTTCCTTTATTTAGGCGTCGCAATATAACATGTAATGTCCCAGTAATATTGCGGGGTACAAGCGTACATTGCCATCGGGGGTCAGAACATGTGAATATCATAAAGATTTCGTAGTTTAAAGCCGGCCACCCATTACAAAAGGGCACACACCTTACTGCGCGTATTCCCTTAACACCACGTAGTGGGTGCATAGCAAGTATGCACTAAGTGGTTGAAGTACGCACTCGGGGCAGGATATCACTATCGCGTTCAACTCTTAAAAGGCGAAGCTTAGGGGTCCCCCCAAATTTGTTTCTTTGCAATATGTCAATGTATATTTTACAACATGCTATACGCCACGGAAATATGTCAGTGGAGCTGTGCTAGGGCCCCGGCATAAAACACCTTCATGTTAAAAATGCTTCAGACCAGTCCCGTCTCTGTAGCTTTCCCGAACAAAGAGCTAATAATCGCAATAGGCGAGAAAATAATCGGGGTACCTTTCACAAACCTTTATTCCTTGTGAGGTCACGGGCCGCGTGTTTGAGACCCCCGACATGTACCTTGCGGGCGGCATATCCGCACTAGCGGAGCGATGGTGCTCCCAAATGTAAGTATATCTGGTCTCTATGGCAGGGTAACGTCAGTTTAGCTTCTGTGCAATTGTGCTCGTGCGTCGCTGTGTCATAATCTTTCACCTGTAAAGTACTTCGGGTTATACTGTCAAACGCGGCTCTATCGAATTCGATTAAATCAAAATGCTTTTTTAAAAGCGAACCTGGTTAAGCTGGCCGTAAGTTGTATGCCGTGTCACAATTCATAAACGGGTATGTGCCAAAGAAATTGGGTAAGTCCCGCTACTTACCACTGCTTCTTTGACGTCACATATAACCAAAATTTGTGACATCACCATGACGTCCCATAACGAGATTTTATTTATTTATTTATTTACAAATACTGCTGTCGCGATAGACCAGACATAGCAGGAGTAGGTACATGAGTTAGTAAATTAAACAACAATCATACAATGCATATTAAAAAAATCACGATATGTAGTTCGGCAATTCTTCCACAAACTTTTCGTGCGGTTTTTCCCGCAAGGAACCATCTAGGCTGTTCCAAATGTCGACAACGCTTGGGAAAAAACAATGTTTAAAACAATTCACAAATGGCTGAAAGGGAACAATATTAAGGGGGTGGGATCGGTGCGTGGCACGCCTAGTGAAATGACTGAAAGAAATCGGGGCTTGAATACAACTGTGGCCGTGTACGATCTTGTGTAGCAAAGTGACACGGTCAAGCGTGCGTCGACGAGCCAGGCACTCTAACGATAAAGCGCGTGCGTGAGATGAAGGAGAAAATTTGCGATCATACCGGCGGAAAATGAAACGTATTGCTTTCTTTTGTATGGCCTCAAGCTTATTTATGTCAAGTGCAGAGTAGGGTGACCATACCACCGAGGCGTACTCTAGTAACGGCCTGACGAGAGACTGATAAGCAGTTAATTTACACTCCCTCATAGAGTGCTTGAGGGTTCGTTTTAAGTATCCCAATTTCCTGAGTGCCCTAGCGCAAATGGTTTGAATGTGAAGGTGCCACTTTAGATTTTCATTAAAGGTAATTCCAAGGTATCGGAAGGTATTCACAGAGTTGAGGTAGTGCCCATCTTAACTATAACTGAAACCTAGCGGCTGCTTTTTATTAGTAAATGTCATTTGTACAGTCTTTTGGTAATTGGTACTCATTTGCCACGCGGTGCTCAGACCACAAAAGCTCGAAAATACATTGTTAAGACCCTCTTGATCCCGTCTGTTAGTTACACTGGCGTAAAGCACGCAGTCGTCAGCGTACAATCGTAGTTTCACTGATGTGTTTGCAATGACCTGTGTGACATCATTAATGTAAATAATGAACAATAGGGGCCCAAGGACCGAGCCCTGCGGTACGCCGGAAGTAACTGTGGCCGATGACGACTGTTCGTGATTGAAAGTAACAAATTGGGACCTTAACCCATATATGCCTAGTGTCCTACATATAGGACGCTTCTTTGATCCATTCTAACATCGGTAGTTCTTTAGCTGATGTCTAGCGCCACTTACAGCACATCAAACAAGTCTTATTCTCAACGTGTGCAAGCCTACACATTGCTTCCTTTTCATCCCGCCACGTGCCGGCCGTTTTCTCCGGGCAAACGCGTGCTTCGTATGAAAGACGTCTTGTAGACGCGCACCGACCACACTGTTGTCCCTCTGAGTAAACAGACAAGGTGCGCTCACTGACATGAGAAGACAACTCCTCGCTGTGAGAAGTGCAATGTAGGTAAGCACGTGAAATGTTTCAAGGCTTACCGCACTCGCACATAGCACCCATAATGCCCAGTGTCCAGTATGTAGGACCGCTTGAAAAACAGTGTCACGTTTACCTGGCAGTAAAGAAAAAAACTTGTGCTTTCTTTTGAAGGTACAAGTGCACTTTTTTGTGAAAAAAATATTTGTTTTGTCATTTTTTCTGAGTTTGGGCATATATGGGTTAAACGTAACCAATCAGCTATCCAGCCAAGTATTTTATCGTCACTAATAATTTTTCTGAGCGTAATAAGAAGTTTCCTGTGGCATACCATATCAAATGCTTTGCTGTAATATATGAATATGGCATCAACCTGACCTCGGTTATTCAGGGCCGATGCTATGTCGTGGGTAATCTCAATGAGTTGAGCAGGTGTAGAAAAGCCAGAGCGGAAACCATGCTGCTTCTGCGAGAGTATGTTATTGTCATTGAGGTGCTGAATAATATGCTTATGAATTATGTGCTCTAGGAGTTTGCAACAGGTACACGTTAAAGAAATGGGCCTGTAATTTGAAATGAGTTGCTTATTACCAGATTTAAACACCGGAATGACATTGGCGATTTTCCAGATAGCCGGCACAGTGGATGTCTCTAACGATTTACGATAAATTATGCTTAAATAATGAGCATTCCATTCCGCATAACGCTTCAAGAACATATTTGGTACACCATCCGGTCCGGCACCTTTAGTAGTGTCGATGTTCAAGAGAAGGTTATAAATGCCGGTGTAACTAATTTCAAGTCCTGGAAACGGGGACATTTCCTGGTTATTGCCAATGAAAGGGGTAGTACCACTGTAATTTCCAAATGCAGATTTGAAATGGCTATTAAACGCTTGGGAGATTGTCAAGGAGTCGGAACAAGACGTACCATTTATTACAAACGATGACGGGCAGGAAGTAGTAGGACTGATGGTTTTCCAAAATTTACGGGGATTGGTTTTCATAAAAGAGCCTCATGATGCCGTCATCACACGACATCGTCGCTGATGCACAGGTGAGCCGATCACGACGCCAGTGCAAAAGCAGGTATGGTACACGAAGCTCTCATTGCCTCCCACCCTGGCGACAGTGCAAATCCACGTGAGGGGCAGAAAGCTTTCCGAGGGGGTGCGGACGTAGCCTGCCAGGCATTTCCAATGGCAGGCTGCGTACGCAAAGCTGTTGCAGACGCTCAACTAAGTCTGTCTAATTGAAACACTTCTTAGTGGACACCGGTCTGGATAAGCGCTTGCGATATACAGCTATGTGTTGTCACATACGGAATGATGTGTCATACTGTGGGCAGAACTCGAAATGTGTACGTGTGGAAGCTTTACTGCAGTGTGAACTTCTGAAAGCAAACTGTAGATAATTTTTTTTCTTTGTTCTTTTTTTTTTGTAATTGCTCATTGTGCATTTTGTGTAACCTTCTTTTTTTAGCTGCAGAACTCATAGATATGGAGTAGCCGAGGTAACATGAACCTCAACCTCTCCACAGCAAGACAGGCAGAACAGAACAGAACATAAGGTGGCTTTCGCCTTCGAGTCGTCTTAGCCGAATGCATAAGGGGCGCCATGAGTCTTTCCTTTTTTTAATAAATGTTATTCCTGTCCCGTGCCCACAATCTGTGACTGAAACAATATTGAAGATGAACAGCCGCGATTACAGAATTCAAACTATCCAACATGTGCTTACAACGGCGCTTTCATTAACACTGAGTGGTAACAATCACTTGCAAGTTGTGAGGATCTGCTGAAGAAAGTGATGGTGGTGATCGAAGAAAAAGCAATGAAGTGCAGCAAACTACAGCCACAGGCTAGTTTTTCTGGAGGAGAGATAAAGGGTTCAGTGGCGAACTTGGGGCCGTTTTGAAGCACTCGAAGCTGTCGTCCCGGTAAGCTGTGACCACCAAGCACCAACACTTTGTTTTGGGGTGACCTTGCCTTGGCCATCATAGGTAGGCGTGGTCGAAGTTGTGAGCAAAGGAATTCTGTGGTACGTTCTGCTGTACGACACCACTCACGAAACTGTCGCTGTCCTCCAGTGTCACCTCGGTCCTTGTAACTCGCCACCCTAAGCAGGCCTTTGTAGAAACGAGCTTGCCGCGACATTTCTGATGAAACAATGCGGCAGATCCGATGGGAATGACCTAACCATGGTGTTACGCCACCGAAAAGGGACTGGGCTTCACTCGGGCACACAACTTTTCTTCTGCACGACGACGCAGTTCGCGCTTTGCACACACAAATGGCAAAGAGTGACGCCAAGCTGGCTTGGTCTCGTAATCGGACGTGGAAACACGGAGAAAGGCCCTGTATACTAAAAATGCCTCTAATGCCACCAACTATCATCTGGCCAATCATTGTCTTCCGTATGGATGCAATCCCCATTTTATTGATACCACTGTCATTTCATGACATCACAAAAGAATAACAAGATAATTATTTGAAGCCTTTCACATCACGAGATTAAAAAACAAGTGCGTCAGCCAAGCATCTGTAACCCTCTTAAAAAGAATTTGAGTACCTCATCAACACGTGTGTCTCGTGTTTATCGCGTACATTTATTACCAGGCCATTTGCCACCTGCTGTTATCATCTTGATGTGGCTTGCTTGGCACCCTCTGTGACAATTCTTTTTTTTCTTTTTACGAGACGATGCTGGCTGCATATAAGGGCGTTCTTTCAATAAAAAGTTTAGTTGTGAGCAGGCTCCACACAGAGATAGATCCGCATTGCCCGGATTGCGGGGAAGATTTCTCTACTTTAGCCCACATGCTCTGGCAGTGCCCTGTGTTACAGGACTTCAACAACAGCGAGGACTGGGAGAAAGCCATCACGAGCTCAAAATTGGAAGACCAGTCTAAAGCTGTCCAGAGGGCCCGTGAGAGAGCGGAGAGGCATGGCCTCCTGGCTCCAACATGGGATTAGCCGACAGCAAGCCAGGGGTCCTCTGTAGGACTGCACTGGCTGGCTCCTCAGGACCTTAATAAAGTTCCTTGTCTGTCTGTCTGTCTGTCTGTCTGTCTGTCTGTCTGTGAGTACAGTGCATGTCCTGTCTTATCTTGTCCTTTGTATTCGTTACCGCGCTGCCGTAATACATCATTGTGATCCCTTAACCAACTCGCCTACCTAGCCCTTATCCACTCACTTTGTGTCACACGCACTCAAAAAACGGAGATGAGGGTAAGCAGTGCAGTATTTACGCGCGTAATGCTGAAAGCCACTAGGTTTCATGTTTATGCGGCGCTGCGGCATGCACTCTTATACCATTGGTCATCCAAAGAAAAACAAGAAACACTCGCACATTAAAGCGAAACTCTAGGCACTCCACTGACCCACGTGCGCTTTTTCATCGACGGCAGAGCTCAATTTCGATCATGACTCCGTCTGATGGACTGCTCATGTTATTCAGCGAAATATTTGTGCCGTATCGGTGGCGACGATGTGCCCATGAATGTCTATCGTGCTCACACTCCCATACCTCTGGAGACTCCCACATTGAAGCAATTTGCCCTGTTCTCAGATTGTACGCCTTGACGACGAAAACAGGCGGCGGACACCCAGATTCTTGGCGCTTCCCATGAAAAGTGGTTTTCACAAAAAGATTGCAAGAAACACGATTAAGACAGTAGATTTCAACTGTAAAGTAGGCATCTCTCGTGTGCAACACAGTGATATTGGGAAACTTGGGTTCGATGGATGGCCAAGAGGGGAGAAAATTTGCAAGTGTCAGAACATATTTCACGGTTCCAACCACTTCCCTCCATGTAACTGCCGACGACAACGGTCCGATTAACTCTAAATGACATTGAACACCCGGAAACGTATTAGTGATGGCGTGCTGAGGATAATCTTGCGAGGATGTTTTGCGCATGGCTTGAAGAACATCTCGCGGCAGGGCCACAAGGGGTTCCACCTTTGGACGTTTCGACTTTCTGTTCGAGCGGGACCGGGATGTCGATGACGAACTTGCTTCCACGGCCGGATTCTGCCGAGAAGTTCCTTTCTGCAACGAGGTCGAAAGACTCGGTGCTGCGACTTGAGCTGCCGCTGACGTTGCAGGTGCCGCGACAGCGTGAGTGATCACTTCCGACCGGCGCTCCTGGTCCCTGATCTGTTCAATCAGTTCATTCATTTCACTCTGAATCACAGGTAGCAGCTGCTCATGATTGGCGTCCCTCAACAGCGCCTTCAGATTTTCGAAAGTAACCGTGACGCCTTCAAGGGTCAATGCTTGAGAATCTGAGGACGTGTTTCCTGCGCGTGCTGAAGAAGCAGCGGCACTGCATCCGGCCACGTAGTGGGTTGCCAGTTCCCTGTGTAGGACTTCCTCGCCGCATCGCAAACACTCCACGGTGTGGAACGTGCATTCGTACTCGTAGTGTAGCAGCATATCTTCCATGGTTCCCTCAAAGCCGCATCCATGCGCTTCGTTCCAAGCAATGAGCCTTCGTTGCAGGAGAAAGAAAAAAAACAAATGAAAGGAATCTCTTTAGCAGATCTGTCCTATCTCCTCACAGCGTGACGTGGACAACATTTTAAATGCGAAGCATTTCTTTGCGTACTGCAAGCACTTTGAGCGTTTCTATCTACGTATCTATCTATCTATCTATCTATCTATCTATCTAGCCGCTTACGTCTGGGTGCTCTCGTGATCGCCTCCTTAACTTGGGGTCGACCAAAATTAGTATGGGAGGGTAAGAGGATTTGACGAATATGTCTGGCTGGTCGTGACTTGAATAACGTGAAAACCCCTTTGTGTACGTCGTCAAACTCATTTCTCTAGAAACGTGTGGCTCATACCCGTATACCAAGGGCCGCGGTATGCGGGTATGCGCCACAGGTGTTTGACAATTTATATCTACCCCTGAACGGCGAGGACAGACATGGGTAATTTAAATGTGAGAGCGTTAAGAAAAACAGACATCGGCGGCATTGACCGGACGAATGCAAAGAATAGAAATCAGAGTCCCACCAGGAATCGAACCCAACCATTCTGCGTGTAAATCAAGTATTCTACCACAGAGCCACGTCTGGTCTCGAAACTGCTTTGGAAAAATAGCTGATGCAGGCATGATGCAGGTTACATGAAACATATGCGACTGTTCAACATATGTCTGTGCGTACAGCATTTGTACATATCTTTAGCGTCACTTCGTAACGGAGCAACGGAATGGCGAGAACAGACATATCTGTGCGTACAACATTTATACCTATCTTTAGCGTGATTTCGTAATGTGTCGCTCAATAAAAAGAATGCAATATAGTCACCTTCCCTCCGCATGCTTCGCATAACATCGATTCCCAAGGTACGTGGGATCTGCCAATTTTTTTTCTCTGATAGTTTCGAATTTCACTCTATCGAGATGAGATGTTAGGGATTTGTCTACTGTTATTTTTTTCTCTCCCTTTTTTAAAAAGAACGGCTGCAGCTGTGTGGAAGCTTTATAAAGAAATGGATTTCAATATTCCTTTAAAGTTTACTCAGAAACACCAGAACTGATTTTTTGGCGCCTAAATCTTTTTCTAATGATCTGACTGTTATTTAAAGCCTTAGGTAGAAAGAAGTAGATAACTTTCACCTGAATACAATGTCTGGCCTGCGCATGACGCTTTATGGAAAGTATGCTGACAAAACGTTTCATAATATGACGTCTCTGCAGTGGCTGGTCACCAGTGTCATATTTAGTGTTACTTCTTTTCTTGTGAGCAATTTTACATATATCTGCAACTTCGCATATTTTCACCGTAAATTTAACGCATGCAGTTAAAGCGCCTTTGATACTTCATAGATATCAGTGAAGTAACGCAGAAGAAGCTTTTAGGTAAAATCGTTCTGCTGCTGTTAGGATTACTTACTATATTAACGCGACAGCGTTAATGAGTCCGTTTCACGGAAATCCGCCGTCGAAGTCATTGTGTCTGAACGAGAAACCGGTGCTTTCCGCAAGCCAAGAATGGCGATCCATGCAATTATAAAGGCCATGGCTCCGAGCGTGAATTAAACGCAGGCCTTCCGCGTGGCAAGCAAGCAAGCGTGGCAACCAAATGGACATGAAACCCGATGTGCGTGAAAGGCTTAGAATATACAGGCAGCGCTTGGCAGATGCCCAGACCCACAAGAAGCTTCGTTTAATTAAACGAGCAATAGGCAACTGGTCATCGAATAAATAAAAAAATAGAAGTGATGTTCTATTCACTAGACTGAGTTAGGATACACTTTGGGGTGCGCACAATCACCTCCTGTCTGGTAGTGAACCCTGGCCTGTAGTTGATGTAGGGACACATTGGCCGTACTTTACGTTTTACTCCATGACTTAGAGCCAGAAGGGGTAGAGCATATTCAAGCATATCGTGAGGATATATAATTTCACGCTGCAATGTTTTTAGGTCGTTGACCACTCGTTAATCATGAATCTATTGTAAACTTCTTAAAAGGCATCGCGATATTGAAAGTCATTTGCAGAGGGGATTCGTAGGGCATTCTCTGCAGGAGGATGCTGCTGCGAAAGTGTCATGTTTTTAATGCACTAAACCTCCGGAAACTTGCTCACGAAAATCCTTGCGAGGCAGTAGTTCCTTCGTATTGTATCAAACTTTATTATATTTAGTGCCGCTTTGATTCACCGAACAATCACCCAACCGTCATAATTTTACTCATTATATGTACTTTGCGCACTTTTTGTACAAAGCATTTTAGACCCTTATACATTCACGTTACACTATAGTTGATCACTCTTTAACTGTTGTCTTTCCGCTCTCCAGAATTCACTGGCCCTTGCGCAACTAACCACCTTATATGAAATCATAATCATCATCAAACTAGTGTTGCACCGCAGAGCCATGCCAATGCTTGAAACTGTTTCGAAAAAAAAACAGAAACAAGAAAAAACACCATGGAGGTTATTAAAACTTGTTGTTGGGCTAGTTGGTAACTCGACATATTGAAAGTAAAATATAGCGCAAATGCGAAAACCCTAGAAACACTCACACATTCACACACGCTTTCACTCAGGATACACTATCCTGAGTGTGGTATGTGTACCCTGAGTGAAAGCGTGTGTGAATGTGGGTGTTTCGAGGGCTTTCCAAATTGCACTAAATTTTACTTTCAATATGACCATGGATGCGTCACGTAGTGTGAGGTGTCGCGGTAACACATGTACACTCTAAGAAAAAATGGAGTATTTGGGGAGTATTTCTGCCACGCAACAATAATCGTCATCTGGCTTGCTCGCGTTTCCTCTCTTGAAAACCCGGCTCTCGGCACTTCCCTATCAAGAACGTTATGCAACGCTCATAACGCGCGCGGCGTTCGTGATCGGGAAGGGCCGCGCCGGCGGTGATAACGCGAGGGAAGTATGCGGGGATGATGACGATTATAGTTACGTGGCAGAAATACTCCCCAAATACTCCATTTTTTCTTAGAGTGTAGCATCCCGTGTCGGAAGCATAGAATCGCAAAAGCAGCAAAACCTTATCAATCGGGCAAGCCTTGGGCGGTTTGAAGGACCACTCATTATAAGGAGCTCGTGAAAGCATCAACAAAGGAGTGCAGCTACATAGGGGCATGTATTGCCTCACGGACGCGTAATGGGTATTTCGCCAATTCAAAGAATGATGAATTATGGCATAGTGGTTGCTTCGCAACTTTGCTTGCAGTAGGCATTCTGGAATAGTGTAAAACGGCCAATGTTACGCACCTGGTTGATTTCATCGCAGCATGCTTGCACCCATTGAGAAGCGAAGTCTGGCTATAGCATATAAGAACGCGATGGAAGCGAGGACCAATCGCACTAACGCATTCTATTCTTGAAAATGAAGCTCAAGTGGCTCAAGGCTTTCATTTTTGAAACGGGATAACCTGATTCAGCAGTTTACACTGATAGTGGCTGCGTATCCGAACACTTGATCTCCTGGTATGGGTTGAAAGCATATTGAATTGCTTTAACCCGTGACGCATTTGTAGAAACAAAGGACAGAATCACTCTCGGGCACCTCGATTGTGCGCATCAGTTTGAGTAGCAAGCTTTTAGAAAGCGGACTTAGCGATTGCTACCGATACAAGCTGAACATCCCTTACGTCGCCTCCTCACCACGGAGTTCAGCGTTTACTGAATGAAATTTGAATACCAGTTCATGTCGAAACAATTTTTTTTACTCTACCGATTTCTTATAACATTCCAAGTTGATCAATAATGAATAGGTTTATTCTAGCGCATTGAGGCTGCGGTGGCTGTCACCTGCGAAATGACATGCTTGGAACGAACGAATAAATAGCCCCATTTAGACTTAGTGATATCTACCAGAATATGTGAAGTAATACGCTCAATGCTGCAACATTCTGCCTCGCGGTTCCCGTGGATTGTTAATAGCTCGACTTATGATATGCAGGAAAAACAAACTTTATGATGAGTTTTTACGATGGTTAGTAAGCATACGAGTTCGCGTACACGAAACGGCCAGCCTTTCATGGCTAAGCCCGCAGGAATTCAGCAGTGCAAATGACGTAATCGAAGGATTTTCCCAAACAACGACAGGACCCATTTTGTCACCTTCAAGGCATTCGCTATTCTGGTAGGCAAATGGTAGCTGTCACATTCGGCTTCCTCGAACGGTTCTTGATCCAATGGACATCGCGCACCGCCTCTTTGGTAGTTGGCCGCGTGGCACGACTGGCATAGAAGGTGTCCGCATGGCAGAACTAGTATCCTCATGGGAATCATACGGCAGAGGCCACATACACGCAGACTGGGCACTTCGTCGACAAAGCGAGTCGGTCGCCAGTTTACGCCTGCGACGGCGTGGTCACGAAAACGGTGCACTCGTCTGAGATCCGGCATAGTTGTGCCAAGTCAGACGTGGCTGCTTCCTTCGCACATAAGAGCAGAATGGCTGTTCATATCACCGGACTTATCGCTGCTGGGTGGTCTCGTGCTCTACCGCTTTCGCGTAGCAACAAGCAGCGATAAGACGGGGCAGTGCTCCTTTTATCGGGTATATGCCATTGTGTTCACTTCTGGCGTGACTCTTTCCGTCGCATGGAGGCGACGAAATGCACATTCGTAAAAACAGGAGATAGTGGTTACTTTTCTGTCCCGTTGCAGCAAAAGCGACAGATAAGGAAAGCTTTCCGTATTCTTTTATCTGGTACAGCCATGCGATAGCACCTGGCTAAGCAAATGCGTTGAACCGTGATCGAACTGCATTCGTCTAAGAAGGCTTTAATGGAAGCAGTGAGGAGCTTTCTTTCTGTGGTTTCTTAATGCGCATCATAACTTGAGTTAGAGCACTGCACGGGCCGATTTTTCCGGCCCGGGCCCGGCCCGGCCCGAAAACGCCATGGCCCGGCCCGCCCGAGCCTGGCCCGGTGTTTCTAAATATGGCCCGTACCCGGCCCGGTCCCGAAATGCTTAGGCCCGGCCCGGCCCGGCCCGTTTCAGCCAATTATGCCTTAAGCCGCATAAACGAGGCACTGTCGAATCTTCGGTTATTTTGAAGATACCTGCCACGCACAAGAAATCTTCTAGAGTGTTTTGAGAACTTCTTTCTGTGTCACGACTTTCACTGGTACTGCGTATACTTTCGCTTAGTTACGCCCGTAGCACTTTTGCGAAGTAATTGCAGAGCAATATAAAATATAATTAGAGGCATAGCTCGCTGTCTCATGTACGCAGTGCAAACCACGCAATCTTATTTTTGCATATCAAAGAACGACTACAAAATGTAGTAGCTCCATAAAGTGGAAAAAAGGCACACATTTATAGTTTGAGTCTGCATACACTGCATAACGAGCTGGGGCTGTTGAATAAAAGTAGCAAGTTTCCTGCAAACTTCATGTATTGGCGCGCTGCAATGGAAAAAAACGTGGTTGATCCCTCCGTCATAGGAATCGGTATAACACGAAAGTGAAACGTTTCCTAACAGAAGTAGCTTAATGTTTTCTGTACATTGATATAAGGGAGCTTGCGCAATGTATTTTGTTGGATAGTTATAACATCGTTGAACGCGGATGCATCCACGCTGACGCTTGGTGGTACATCAATATCCCGATGACTAATGTCCGTGACCAACTATTAAACAAACCCTTGTGGTCATAGATGCTTGTGGTAGCTGTACGGTGAGAGCGGAATTAGAGAAAGTGGTGCGACAGCCAGAACAGCGTCACTTATTGGACGCCGAACTTGGACTAACGTCGCCTACTCGCGGCATGTTAGAGTTATTGAACAACGCTGTCCGACCAGAGGGAAACGCAACGCGCGTCGAGTTTTCCCCGTTCGCCGGCTGCGGTTTTTCGCGGGGCGAGCTTAAGTTGGGAACGCGGAGCTACGGCCACGCAACGCGCTCGCGCGTTGCAGAGCAATTTTGGTACGGACGGATGCTCTGGTCGAGGCCGATGCTAGGGGGTAAGGTCGCCCCCCTGGCAGTGTATTTATACCTTGACAAAATTGCACTTTTCCTATTCGAAACGCGCCGAATGGGATGGACGCGTAGAAACGACGCTTTGAAAGAACTAATCGTGAATTTCACGGTCATGATGCATTACTTCACTTTAGCAAGAGCACTGTGAGAGGACAGTGGTAGATATAAAATGCTTTTTTTAACGCCTACAGAGTATGTGTCCGTGGCGCAGTGAATAGCGTGCCCAGCATCTGTTGTCGCGGACGAAGAGGTCGTAGGTTCGACTCCTGTTGACGGAACTTTTTTCTTTGTCTTCTGATCATGCGTATTTTTTCGACGTCATTTCCGTGACGGAAATACGTTACTCAAATCTTGGTGGACCCCGGCATAAAACACTTTCGTGTTAAAAGAAGCGAAGAAAAGACATCCGTGGGGTGCGCTGAGGGGGGTGTTGTGCGGGTCCTCCGCACAATACCCCCCAAGATCTCTCCCTTCGTCGTTTTAACCAACGACATCGGCAAGTTTTCGCTCGGCCACCGATCTCCCGACGACCTGCCAACGACAACTCTGCCAATTCGTTTTGCTGGTATTTTCGGTCTGCCATCATCTTACACTACGACGACATGCTGTTTTTCGAGGCGTCGTTGTCGTCGTCGGCCCAGTGTGACTAGACGGTCCGGCAACATCCTCGGCGGCCGACTCGTCGGCCGACCGTCTGTGTCAGCCAAGTGTCTACGTCGGTGTCGTGTCGCGCTAGTGTAAACGCGCCTTAACCAGAGCTACCATCCTCGCAAACACAAGTGCTGCATATAAGCTTACCGCTTCTGGTGTTGGTAATGCATGTTTCTGTTGGCATCGTTACGCAACTGTAAACAACTGGTTATATGAAACATATGCGACTGTTCAACATATGTCTGTGCGTACACTTGTACATATGTTTAGGGTCATTTCGTAAAGCTTTGCTGAATAAAGAAATTACAACCAAGCCACCACGTCTCCGCATGCTTTGCATAACATCGATTCTCATGGTACTTGGGATCTGCCAAATTTTTTTCGGATATGCTTCAAATTTCGAACGCTTTTCCGGGACCGCCACAAGCCTTATAGAGCCAATGTACGAACACATCTGAAGTTTTGGACGCCGAAACTCTCCTAAGTCTCAACTTCTGATCTATGTTGTATGTCCAAAAGTGCATTAACAGAAAGCAGGCGTCGCGCATTTTGAAAGTCGCTTTGCCGAGTGTATGTGCCCCGATGTGTCGCTTGTGCGTATGTCGTTATAGCGTCCAAAAGACATCCCTTCTAAACCAGCAAACCTTTCTGTGAATGAAGAAGCAACGCTGTTGGTTTGTGCGCAGGTGTGTGACGAATCAGTTCCCGGCCTCAGCGAGGATCAGCTAGGAACATATAACAACAGACTGCAACTATCCGCGCGCAACATCTTTGCGAGAGGCTGCACTTCGGCCGGCAAGAGGGTGTTGCGACAGTTTGTCGACAAGCTCGCAAATGTAAGTTCCTTGCTGCGGTGGCACAACTGTGGTCAGCTGCATATTTATGCCACTGAAAGCCTTAGACGCCTCATCAAAGGCGAAAACTGACCGTTGGCGTGGACCATCGTCTCGCTGTGATGCAAAAAATGATCTCGTGATCACCTCACCATGGGGTGCCATTATAGCGTCATACATGGCAAAGCTTCGCGACGCCAACGTTACGCCATCACGCCGTCAATATGACATCACATAACGCGACGACGCAGAATGACGCAATCTCATGCATGGTCGATTAGTGAAATGTGGACCGATCACACCGATAAGAACGATGTTAGGTGTTTTCTGCATCTAACGTGGTTTCGCACCTTACGTGCAAAAACACGTCAGGTGAAGGAAGCTTTCAGAGGGGGCGGGGGCAGTATGAATACATTGACAGAGAAGAAAAACAAGATGGCTTGCGCACTGTAGTCGCCTTCGGCGAATGCACAAGGCACCGTGTTAGCTAGAGCTTTTTTCAGACAGTAGAACGGACAGAAATACACACACACTCAGCGGTATATATATATATATATATATATATATATATATATATATATATATATATATATATATATATATATATATATATATATATATATATATATATATATATATATATATATATCCCTCTACTGCCTGAATTATGAGACAATCAATTGAAAATTATGTGATCATTTTTTATCATTAACTACATGAAGAATACCACGTACAAAAATTTTCAGATTAATTGTGACTGTATTAATGAAGATAAAGGTTTGTGCCAAATATGGCACACTATGCAAGTGGGCGAGCAAAATTGCTGCCATGGCCGAAAAACAAAATCTCACTGATTGCGGTTTTTTTAGCTTGATTTGTGGAATAAAGCAAAGCAATTGCTTCCTGTGTTCAGGCATAATTGAACATTTTGGTTAGCGCATCTGACTGCCGACATCTACGTGCAAGGTGGCCGCTTACACGTTTGGCTCTTCGCATGATGCCGCCTTGATGTACTTTCCTACCCGAATTTCCAACCGCTGACTTGTGGTTGTGAGCTTCAGTTGGCGACAAATCGTAAAAGCTAAATATCACCGTGCACTGGTTAGATTTCACAAAATTTTTTCGTGCACCCACGCCAATAATGTAACAAAAAATTGCCAGGTACTGCTTCTGACACTCGATATTTTCGTGAAGCATCTCAAAACCTACCACCACAACTGAAGTCTGGCAAATACGAGCTGTGCTGCATGTCCTCAGAGGATTTCTTTTTGTTTGTATTTGCACTGTCCAACAAAACATAGGTGGCATCATATTGCACATTTGATCACTCACATGCATACTGTGCCAAATATGGCACATACCGATTTCCGACTATATACCGTAGTGGAAAATGGAATTGAGAAGAGCCTTAACGAGCATGAATTTTCAAAGCCACGAGATATGCCAAAATAATTTTTCTTCCTTCTGCAACGAGAAAATCGTTGCAAGAAAAATATAGCAGTCACTGCTGTTCATGATCCGAGCTTGCACGTGCACCGTGAAATCTATTTAATGTCTAGATTTCATACTGCTCTAGGGATGGCAGCGCTTTTTTTATATTTAGTACACGTAACTATAAGGATTACTCTAACTGTGTCACATACTCCACTGGTCCTCTTGCGCCCGCTATAAAAAATATGGGACGCCATGCAATAGAGCAGGGGTCTCAAACTCACCTCAGCCAGCGGGCCGCAGTCAAGCAATTAAGTCCCGCAAGGGCCGGGGCAGTGCAAAAGATAGAAGCGGGGGGGGGGGGGGAGGGGGGGAGGAGGGAGGGGGGGGGATTTGTACAATTTGTCTGCAAACGCTGCCATTTGAAAGAAAACTGTCCCATATTTCATATAAAGGTGATTTCTGAAGGAGATTAGGTGCCAGGATTCCAACATGTCGATATCGATCTCCAAAATGACTCAGTTCTGGACGCCGATTGTGAAATATAATTTTTGTTTCACGGTTATTTTTCAAAACAAGGTGAACACATGGGATGCCTCACAGAGACAATGCCTTAGACCAATCAGGTCTGTAGCTCACGAACATACTTGATAAGAAAATTTTTAAAAATGTGGGACTAAGAGTCATGTCAGGGCCGCGGGCCGCAACCAAGAGCCTCGCGGGCCGCGTGTTTGAGACCCCTGCAATAGAGGGATATATATATATCGTGCTGTTATGAGATCACAACAAGGGTCGTTTCTGCGCCGTAGTTGTCCGCCGCCGCCGCCGCCACCGCCGGTGTCCGTAATCACACGAAAATAAGAAAAAAAGTTATTAAATAAAAGACACGCACGACAGAATGGGAATCGAACCCGCGTCCACTGCGTTGGCAGCCCAGCACTCCACCACTGAGCTACGCTGCTGCTTGAAACTACGGTGCAAACTGACCCTACGCAGGCTTCATGTCGGTTAAAGAATCGCGTTAACGTGTGTTGCAAAGCGTTTTAGAACAGTAAAGTAATAACCAGGCGTGACACAATGCGAATTGCATAACGAGTGGGTCGTCCAATGCTCCAACTCATTACAAAAGGCTGAGGCATAATTCTTCATCGTCGTTAGCCACAGCATCAACAAGTGCACATAATACGTTTGGAAGTGTGTAGCTGGTACCGCGCTTTTCCAAAGAATGACGAATAGTGGCACAGTGGACACTTCCCCACTACGCAAAAATTACAATGATTTATGGCGTAGTGGGTACCATGCAAGTGCACTTGTAGTAGTTGCCCCAAGAGTGTTTAAAAATGGGTCTAGAAAGGCCGCTCTCCCTGCTTTCGTCGTGGCTGTGCTGCCGGTTCCGCGCAAGCCTGGCGTTTTTTTATCCCTCTTTGCTTTTCTCCTCACTTTCTTTGTATAGTCTGCAGTTCTATTTTCTGTAAATTGTGTTGTTTCTTCACTTTCTGAATGGAGCGTTCTAAAGGTAGCGCAGTTATTCCTGGTTGTTTAACAAATATTTTACATATCAGTAGTGTTAACAAATTGGCCATTAGCATGACTCACTTGTTTTCGCAAATAAGCAAATGCCTAAGTGTGTCCGACTGGTTGCATGTGCGTGTGCATTCGCAGGAGACGGAAGAGCAGTTCAAGAACATCGTCAACCATAACAGAGAAAGACTCGCCGGGACGTCTTCGCGGTGATAGTGTTCCGCTATTAAGCTGGAGGACTCTATTCCCAGCCACGATGACGGCGTTTGTATGAAGCAGAAAAAGGAAAAACGGTTGTGTACTTGACCTGGGTAAACTTTAAGAAGCTCCGGCTGGTCCAAATGATTCTGGATTTGTGCACTGGTGTGTGCTCCATATAAAAGAGTGCGTATTGCACTTAAAAGTCAACAAAATTGAAGCTTTAAGAATAAAGAAAATTAGACCGTGCGTGCTTTCGTCTTTGCCCACATGCCAGTCGTTTAAAAAACTCAATATGCCCAATGAACTATTTTCAAATCAAGACGGAAATCAGGCGTTCCTATGAAGCACGACGGCTCTTGTCTGATGTTCAAAATTCATCCGAGCCAAAATCGAAGATAAAGCTCAGCGAAGCATAGATTTTTCAAGTGTCCTTTCATTGACACAATACTTTGTTGTTGTTTTTTTTACAACAACGCCACCTTTTGCTAGGAGTGGTGAAGGCAGATTTTTCTTTTGGGGGGGGGGGGGGGGTCATGCTACGCCTCTGGTTAAGTGTCATTTCTCCTTGGGTACTGATATGCGAGCTACCCAGTTAACGAACAAAAATCGTTTTTGCGCATCCCGGGCCCCGTGTTTTGTTAAGTTTACATTGTATCTTTTTTTTCGGTATCATATGTGACTGCTACTCTTTATCTATAAATAAACCATTTTGTATTCACCGCATACATTGAAAACATTTTGCGAATGTTTCCTTGCTTTTCGACAAATTTCGTTTAATTAGTGCAAGATTTGTGGTGTGGCATCTGCTGTAGCCCTTTTACAGCGAAAGGTGTTATGAGGTCTCAATAAGGGGGTTTTTTTTGGCGTCGTAGTTGTCCGCCGCTGGCGTCGCTGCCCGCAACCGCTATCGCGTGAAATAAGAAAAAAAACAATATAGGATGGAAGCGGATTGGAACGAGTGCTCTTGCCGTCGCAACCCAGTATTTCACCGCAGAGCCATGCCGGGGCTCGTAACTCCTTCGCGCAGAGACCCTATTATGTCGGAAAAGAACAACGTTAATATTGTGCGAACAACGTTAATTGAACAACGTTAATATTACAATATATGTAATGTAACGTGGTAGAAGACTAAAATAACAAGCGGTCGTCACACAATATGAACTGCGTAACGAGGGGGGTTGTTGAATGCTTCCAACGCATTACAAAGGGCTCAGCCATAATTGTTCATCGTCCCCAGCCATCGCATCAACAAATGAATGAATGAATGAATGAATGAATGAATGAATGAATGAATGAATGAATGAATGAATGAATGGATCTTTATTTCATCTTGAATACTTTTTCAAGAAAGGTACAGGAGCTAAAGGCGAGCAACGCCTTACAAAGGCCCCTGCACCCGCAAACATGTTCCTACACCATATTACATTATATAATGGCCGTTCATTGACAGTGAACGAAAAACACACAACATCGCAATACATTTGCGATACAATTCATCAGGAAAACAGAAAAACTTACAAACCATCACGCTTGCATGGTTATTGTGCTACTATTTTCTTCAAAACATCGACCATGACATATGATTAAAAAAAGAGAAATGCTGATAGGTAGCAATACACAAATAAAAAAAATGAAAAAAAAAACAAAAGAAAGGAAAAAAACTAATATTTAAAATGGTAAGATGGAGCGCTAAAAAATTACAACAGTACACCGAGATGAAGATACGAACGTGAGCATATACGTAATTACGTTAGAAAAAACCAAAAAAAAGAAAAGTAACACAAGGAAAAGCACTTGATATTTACAGATGCCTATATATATATATATATATATATGTTTTTACAATCACTCTCTCAAACCCTGTGTTAGTAACATTTCCTTTCCATTCTTTTTTGAATGCATTTCTAGTCGTATTGATTTCAATATTACCTTCTTGCTTATTTACAATTGTTAGCACTTGGTAGCTGGTTGTTTGTTTACCGTAGTTAGTCCTTGTGTTTAGTGTCCGTCTTCTCTTCAGTCTCATATCGTATGGGACTTCGTTACTGCTGCCATCTAGATGTAGTGCATTGATATGTATATTCTGTAGTAATTTGAAATTATAAAACTGTCTTGCTTGAAGCAGTCGATATTTTAAAAATAGCGGTGACGTGCTTAGTTGGTAACATGGTCCCTGACAGTTCTCATAAATGCGCAATGTCCTCTTTTGTAGAACAATAAGCCTGTTGTAGTTGGTTGTTGTTGTGGTACCCCAAACCAGTATTCCGTAGGATAATCTCGAGTAGAACAATGAATTATACAAGTTTGGTTCAGCCAGATAGGTATCAAGGGTGCAATTTTATACAAGCTTCCAACAGCTCTGGACAATTCGGCAACTAATTATTAACATGAACATTCCACGAAAGGTGCTCTTGGAACCAGATACCAAGAAACTTTTGCTCTTTAACCCTGCTTAACTGTTGCCCTTGAAAAGTTACAACTATTTCCTGGCTGATTTCTTTGTTTCGAGCACGAAATATAACATAGTTTGTTTTTGCTATATTAAGCTGCAGCCTATTTTGTCTTAGCCAAGCCGATAGCGATGCAAGGTACTGGTTTGCCTTAGTTTCCATATATGTTAAGTGTGTGGATTTAAAAAAAATGTTAGTTTCATCGGCATACATAATAACTTCGGGAGAGTTGGGTATAGTTACAATATCATTAATGTAAACAAGGAATAAAAATGGTCCCAGTATTGACCTCTGTGGAACTCCTTGTGTTAACTTTAGTTTGGATGATGTGACGTTTTTTACTTGCACAACTGGATACCGGTGACTCACGAAGTTTTTATTCAGCTCTAGCGCGACTCCCGCACCCCATACCTAGACAGTTTCTCCAGCCGGATATCATACTTTATGTAATCAAAAGCTTTCTTTAGATCTAAAAATAAGCAAGTGTGAAATTCTTGCTATCTATGTTTGTAAGTATGCTATCTTTGATATAGCACAATGCTTCTTCAGTCGATTTGTTTTTTTTTAAACCATATTGGCTACTAGACCGGATTTTGTGTTTGTCAAAAAATGAAACCAGTCTTTGGTTAATCACAGTTTCAAATATTCTGGACATAATGGGGAGGACCGATATCGGTCGGTAATTTGATAAATTATTTCTAAGGCCACCTCTAATTGTAGCTGTTACTCGTGCTACTTTGAGTCTCTGTGGGAAAACACCGGTTGATAACATGAGATTAATAATGTGAGCAATAGCCTCCGAAATAATCTGAGATACTTCTTTTAATTCCTTCACACCAATCTCTTCAATGCCTGGTGCGACATTACTCTTAAGCATTCTTATTGGCGCCTCCACTTCAGCACGAGATGTTGGTTGCAGGAATATTGTTTGTTCTATGATACGTACAGCTGAGATATTAGCGTCACAGTCAATTTGATTTGGCTCTTCATAACATCCTGCATTTATGAAAATCTGCGTTCATTAGGTTAGCTTAATGATCACCATAAAAAGTTGTACCATTTATAGTCATTTCTTTTATATCACCACACTGTCTTATTCTATTAGTTAGGGCATTTACCATTTGCCATACCTTCTTTGGGTTATCGTAGATGCTCTCAAATTTCGCTGTGAAGTAAATATTCTTAGCTTTTCTTAAATCAGTGTTCAGAGTATTTCGAAAATTTTTGTATCTACACAACACTTCAGGA
>JALIZH010019633.1:0-41633 GCA_030522465.1 Rhipicephalus appendiculatus | reverse complement strand
CGTGATTTTTTCCCATCGAGTTCAGAAATTTGAGCGGTCTGAAAATATTTTTTGCGCAAAATATACCTTCCGTAGACTAAGTATTCGTGACTCAGATATTCATACAAGGCGCAATCTTGCAATGGAAAAAATTCAAACTTAGAACATTTTGGCTAAATTCTTCGAGGCGTATATGGCAGAAATATTGCGCTAATATTATTGAGCTTCAAACACCTCACACAAACGCCTTTGTTCATTATGTAAACCAAATTTCGTGTAGAAACGAGAAACCAAACTTTTAGAATAAATTTTCTCACAAACAACACCCAGACGACATTCTGGGAAATTCGGAAGGCACCCACATGACCAAAAAATTTTTTCTCTCCGTAATATTCTAGCAATTCACTGTTTTCAATGCAGCAAATCAGCACGATTTTTTTCGAATACATTTGAGATGGTCGCCAAAATGGCTGGGACGTTTGGCGTGGAATGACCCAGCAACTTCTTCGGAAGTTGCAACAGTCGCGGAACTTTTGCAGCCTTTTTTTTTTCGCCGTGCAAGCGGCACAGTTGATTCAGTCGTGCTGCTCTTTCTGTGCATGTTTTCAGGAAAGCTACGCAATGACCAGCTGTTGCGTTTACCCCGTAAAAATCGCGTGCACTGCGGAAAGTACCGGGTGTCACTCTTCATATGTATACGTATCAGAGCTGGGCAGTATCGAAGATACATGTATCTTAGATACTATCTTAGATACTCTTTGGGTATCTTGTATCTGTATCGCGATACGTCACGCAAAACGAGTATCTGTATCTGTATTTCCGATACATTGAATAATGTATCGCGTATCTTAAGATACAAGATACTACTATAAAAACGCCACCCTGCGAAACAAACGTCAGCTGAACTCTGCTTCTCAAGCTGATACTGCTGCCACTAAGCCACCTCAATAAAGCTAACGACAGTGATATTCCTTTGTCTTTTTGCCAGAGTGCTCTAGTGAGCATAAGAACTAAGGTGTATACGCGTCTCTACTGGTGGAGCAAAGTCACGCGATGCCGCTCGAGCCATCTCGACAAAAACAAGCGCGCGAACGTCTACGTGCAGCCGACCTTTTGTTTCTCCATATTTTCTTTCTTTTTAGCTGCTGTCGGTGCCATGAACCTTGTCTGTAGCCACGGTACTGTGCTGCGTACTACAATGCGTGCGGCGTCTCTCGCTCAAATTAGGATGCGGCTATAGTGTCGTTATCGAAGTTTGTCTTGTGTGGTGCTTCGTTGCAGTCTCAAAAATGCAAGAATGTGGTTGCTTTCCGTCTCGCTGGTTTCACACAGATTTGACAGATCTCTTCGATGTAAGCTTGACTCGCACACTATGAGATTGACTGCGCACTATGAGATTATATGCCAGTTAGATTCTAACAACCATCGCTCCACCGGTGTCGATGCTATATGCTATAGAACAAGCATTTACGTAACAGATGATATTTTGGCGTACTGTATCTTTGTTCTTCGCGCTAAATATGCAAGAACATTTTTTAATGATAGCTTGATTGTTAGCACAAGTGCTTTCTCTGCTGTCCTCCGTTTGCATGCCACACATTACCTAGGCCTCTGTGCAGCTTTTTTTTGCCCGTTTGTTGACTGTAATAAATAACTTCCTCCTCTATTCCTTCTCTTATTTATTCTTATATTTAATTGACTGCGTCATTGTTACTATTTAAATATCTATATTCCATTGAATTTGCTGTTCAGGCAATGTAAGGGCCAAGGTAAAATAATCTGAGCGTGCCTAGTGCTTTCAGGAACAAAAAATTCTGCTTTTACGATTAATTAAACCCCGAAATTGAGTTTACATTATAACAATGGAAATTATAACGAAAAATCTTAAAGTCGTTAGAAAGGGGATTTGGGCAACATAATATCAAGTACTACGGTTTTCTCATCATCGTCCCCACGAGCCCTTTAGTGCTATTTTCCGGGGGCACTGAGTTTTCTATTGTCTGACTTTAACACCTAAGTTGACGATACATCGTGCTTTATTTTCCTAGCTTTTAGGGGTGCCGCCTGTATCGTGTTTATAAAGGGTGTCACGTAACTGGAACCAAATATATACAAAGAAGTGCTTAACCTCAACTGAATAAAACCATAGGGACTATGATAAAACCAACGATGGGGTTTACTGCCATGTGGCTCTCATTATGGTCTCTTTATATTGAGCTTAATTTTTTAACTAGGATGAGAGATGTAACATTTCTGCTATTCATTTTGGGGCCAAGTGTGTTTCTTTGCGTTTTAGAGGGCATTCTAAAACGGCAGATGTGACTTTTTGTGGAAAATTACACGCTACGTAGTGATTTTCCCGGCGTTTAAAGAAAGCCGGAGAAATATGACCACGTTACTGCGCTCGTACGCTATTGTGCTGCAGCGCTCTCAGACGTGTTTCGAGCGGACGGCGGCGAAATAAGGGGCCGTGGCTTAGGCATCGGCTCCACAGCACGTCACCATTTCTGACCGCGACACACGGCAAAGAAACACCATCGTCCCTGACTAGCGAGAGGCTGACGGTCCGCGCTCCAGTTGTTTTGCTCGATGTCTGTTTAAGAGCGCTGCAGTACGGTAGCGCATGAACGCAGTCACGTGGTTTTGTTTGATATTTCGCGTGCTTTCTTTAAAAGCCAAAATATATTCATCATGTAGCATGTACGCCGCCAAAAACAACTGCATCGGTCATTTTTAAATGTGTTCTACGATGTGACCAAGCGCACTCTGCCCTAAAGTGAATAATAAAAATGCTGCATAATTGACCATGGTTAATCAACCAACTAGGCTCAATACAAAAATACGATAACGAGCACCGAAATTGCGGTAATCCATATGCCATTGGTTTCATTCAGTCACGGTTAAACGCTTTTTTTAATATTTGGTTCTACTTACGTGAAACACCTTACATGTATGCTTATTCACTTAGTCATTTTTTATTGCGGAACTGCCTCGCTATTTGACTTAGGTGTCGCTTTCCCTTTTTAGGTTCCCGTAAAGTCCTTTTTTTTGTGCATTGCAAAAAAGCTGGTAAGCAGGTTAGAAGTTGCAATAGTGGGAATAGAAGCGATATCCTGCGACGCTTTTTGCCACGTACAATACATCTGGGAAGCTTCTGGGCAGCAGAAGTTCTCTCAGAGAGGAAATAGTGCACGTTAGTTAATATCTTGCTAACGAAGAGTTTACGCAAGTTGATAGGTAGAATATGAAAAATCACTGCAGTTTTATATCCTTAGTGAACTGTGATCGCTGACTCGATAGTTATCGTCTTCACATGATGATTCACAAGAAATATCGCTGCCAGCGTTATTGCTGCTCTGCAGCTGTCGGGTAATCAGCTTCTATGAACGCTTACGGACAAGGTAAGACTCTGCACCGGTATTTGTGCCATCTTGCGGAGGCTTCTTATTGAAGTTCTTGCAATTAATGGCAACCCGCTAGCTGGTCGCCAAGTAGAGCAGCGACACCCATGAAACACAAAAGTGCCAAGTAAACAAATGGTAATAACTTGTTTCGGAATGAAACTAACATACATTAAGCAAGAAAAACATAACTTTCGGGATTCAAACAGATATTTCATTAAAATAAACAAAGTTGGTCGCAGTTAAGACATTTTCAAGCAAACACTTCTGTACAAAGGTATTTGAGTCGTAATTATATAGCTCTATAATAGCAAATTTGCAAATGTATCGAAGTATCTTAAGATACAATTGGGAAGTATCGTATCGGATACATTCATTCTGGAAGTATCTTGTATCTGTATCTCCGATATTTCTTGCCCGAGTATCTTGTATCGTATCGCGATACAATTTCAAAAGTATCTTTGCCCAGCCCTGATACGTATACGATGGCTAGACTGCTGACCACTAATGCATCGGTACTTGCATGCGAAGCTCTCAGTTGTGCGCTCTGTTGGTTCTCACGCATTGTGCCAACTCAGAACACCCGTGAAGTTCTGTTTTTTGGCGTCTGATGCGCCGTAGGCATCGTATCGCGTTTTTAAAGGCTCTTTCGTTCATACGGAAGGGCAATAAACTGTTGTTATCGGACTACATGGTGTATGTAAAGCGCGGTGTGTGCGTACTGCATGGTAGTAGTTGTGAGCGCAGTGGAATTACAAACTTACGTGCACGATCGCGAATACAATACGGCGGTATCCTTTTTTCGACGTAAAGTTTCGTCAATTAAAAAGTTGCACCGAAGAGAAAGAAAGGCCTAACGCTGCCCTGCAGAACGCGTAAGTCACAGCCAGGTGAGTTCGAACACAACGATGCAGGGGCTGAATATTTTTGATTACGGCACGTACCGGTAATTTCTGTACTGTTGCACAAAAACGCTCCTCGAACAATTTCAGCTCACAGCGCTCGGGCCTGCCACGCCCTAACAGCCTGGTAAACGTCCTGCTTGCAACATTTTACTGCATGCGAACCGCACAAAACGCGCTAAGTTTACGTCGGGTCAACAAATCTGCGTAGAAACGAACCAGCGTGGAAAGCACGCCGCGGGGCTTCCGCTGTTTTGTTTGCCCCATACCGGTTTGTTTGCCCCATAAATTTGGCGTCACTTTCGCCACACTTTTCGCAATGCATGCATCATATGAGCCGGCCTAAGGCGCCAACACGCGTGATCGCCGCATCTTTTGAGTGTAAATGTACACCTCTTCCCAACTGATATGTGATTCTGTGCAAACTTAGTGATTTTTTCTGTGTTCTTTTCAGCTTTTAGGTTCGAAGCAGCTATTTGACTCACGTGTGTAACGCCGTACGTTACGTAAGTCCGTACGAATGCGCCGCAACGCGTTCCCCTCGCCGTAGGTGTTGGAGCGTTGCCAAGTAGGTCACGCTCCCCTCGCACGCTTCCCTCGCAGGTGCGCGCTGACGTCACTCTCTCCCTCACCCGCAGCATGCTCGCGGCAGCGCCCGCAGCTGCCGGCTGCTCCGCCCGCTCGCAACACCTCTGAACGTGTCACTTCTCTCTCGCTTCACCCTCTCCACCGCCCGCAACGCTCCACCGCACGTCGAGTGGAAACACTCTTTCGGCTCGTTTATCTGCGATGACGCCCGTTTCAACCGGGTCAACGCCGTGCGCACCGCTGCTGCTTCGCATCCCATCAGGGTTCCCTTCGGGGAGATGGTCCATGTTTTATCAGTGATCTGTGATAGTGCCGCAGTGCCATAAGTTACATCGTACCTATGCCCTCCTGTTTGTACGCGCCGTTAAAGTCATTTTGTTACCCGGTGCAGTTGTACTCACCCATGGACTGCTTTTACTAGTATGCATTAAACTTGCCTGTGTGCAGTTCTTCTATTTGCTGTCACTCGCCCCGACTTAGTAAACGGACGATATACATGCAAAGATGATGGGCGCTATGTCTCTAGAAAGGCGGTGCAGTACCTTGGGCGGCACACGTCTAAAGAATATGCACTGACGAAACGCGCACCGCAGCACGCCTCAGCAATGTCCAAGGTTAATTTGACCTTACGGAAAGGTCCAAATCTAAAGAAATGACATCTCACCTCTGGAATGGCTCCTTCGAGAGTGCGCAGGCTCATGAGGTTGTAGACTCGCTTCGGGTTGTGGATAGCCTCTGGCGGCTCCATAATCTGCAAGAAGAATAGGTTCTCGATTCAGCAGTAATCAATTTATGGTCTTATCAACTAGACGTCACTGTAACAAATCGTTATGTAATTATACCGTACAACATTTACGAACGTGTCGTGAATTGACTCTTTCCGTGACACCACGATATCTGAAAATGAGCAGCAATTGTGGGTTCGTCTGCCGATCGACGTATAAAGTTATTAACTATTCACAGGGTTGCAGCCTTTGACGCACTCGTCGCAAAATCTACGTAGTTGTGATGCCCATTGAGAGATGTACTGCACGTTTCATATTGTTACTTGCTATTGCTCAAACGCCTTCCTAAAATAGAATAGAGCATGCTCTTTAGCGATCCGAAATCGACTGCAGTGGTGTTGTCGAGGTTGCTTCAGACGCGAAGCTCGGGCTACACGTTGATTTGTTAAAAAGGTAATGTTGATGATGCGCCTTTAAGAGGGAGAGCAGGTATGATTTGAGAACAATTGCTATACTCGAGGGTGACTACGCCCATGGTGCCAGCATTGTGGTGGTCACATGCGCAGCTACCTTAACACTCCTGTTTGCGCGCGAGCTTGAGCTCTTTGTCACATTTTATCAACGTACCAGCTTCTTTAACCATGGGTGTTTTCCTAATTACATGAAGTCACTACGGATACTCGCGTTGAGGTGCGCATTATGAAGTAGTAACAGCGCAATATTCACACAGGGACATACAAAAAAGCAACATAGACACCAACACACATAGACATAGACAAGCAACACACATAGACATAGACATAGTCAAGCAACACAGCGCTAGTCTATGCTGCTTCTTTTGTATGTCCCTGTGTGAAAATTGCGCTGTTACTACTTCATAATGCAAAACCAACTAGCCCAAAGCTCCAGTCTACTGATGTGAGGACGTATTACGGTTATATATGTAGCTGTGTTCACGTGTAGGGGTAGTGCACATAGTAACAAACGTCTGGTGCATTGAACGAAGCAAGCAGTTCGCAGCACTTCATCCACTGTGGTTCTATTCTCTGCTGTTGTTGCGTGGCAGTGGAAATGATTTGTGAATACGGACCGAAATCTCAATCACCTCCCGGAACCATTTTCCCCACCAGTGATCCGTTCACAGATGCACTTCATAGCTACAAAGACGTTACTGTGAGCGAAAAGTTGATAAAGCCTAATAAAACTAAAGCGCGAAAGAAAATCTCATAAGGGCGAGACAGTACACCGCATATTTTCACTCAGCCTTTTTATAGATGGCTGTCAGAGGTACAGCTCCCGAGCACTTTCTTTCTTGCCCACTTCATCCCTTGTCCCCTTCTCCGCTACCTCGCTCCCCCTCCCCCCACATATATATGGCAACGCATAAACACATTCAGCGACGAGAAACTCACGGCTGCCAGCTTGGCCTCGAAGGCGACGATCTCGTTGACGACGTCGGCTGCCGCGACAGTGGCGCCCATGAGCAGCGCGCACCGGTAGATGTAGATCTTGTACCGGTGCAAGATGCGGAAGAAGGGCGACCGGAAGCGGCCCCCTCAACACCACTGACTCAACACCGAACGACGGCTGCCCGATCTGCGTGCACATTGGCAACGTGAAAGAGAAAGGCGTGTTAGGCAAATGGTCTGTAAACTACAATCAAAAGATTCTAAGTGATTGACAATGACTTAAGGCGGTGTCTACGCAATTTGGCAGTTTCAAAACGGCTTTAGAAAATCTTTACCTAGGCTCCGGCTTATAGTTTGATCCCTTAGGAACAGACTCTGCAACGTCCACATGCAACGTGTGCAAATCCACGCTTATGTGGCTCCGTATGGTGCACTGGTATGTGAACGTAATGAAATACGGTTCACTTTCTAGTATGCTTCAGTTCACTTTCCGTAAGGCTTAGACACTGTCCTGCATTTGTCGCATTGCCTTCAGCAACCCTAAACTCCGTTGTGGAAATGAGTGTTTCCTGTGGTGTTTCCCTTTGAACCCCTTCACCCCTTGAACCCCCCATCCCCCCCTCTGTCACGCACTCTCCACAAATCTATTCAACGTATGTAAAAAGAGACGGACAGGTAGACAAGCCCGCGCTCACGTAGACTAGGTAACGGTCGCTGTTGTGGTAGTCGATCCCGACGCGAACTGTCATGATGGCGTCTAGGCCCAGCTCTCGGATGACGTTGCCCAGTATGAAGAAGGTTCGGAACACCGCCGTCCGGTTCAGGGTCGGCCAGTGACCAAGATCGAAGTAACGGACCAAGTCTTCCAGGGGCTTGACACCCCTACTGTTGCGCAGGTCTGCGACAAAGTTGTACGCTCCAACATGTTGGCACCACCGGGCTGAGCTTACAGAAGCACGAATGGAATGAGTGCTAAACAAGTCATCACGACTACGGACTAGAGGGAGATAGCATTTTGGTATCGATCTTAGCCCTTCCTGCTAAATAGTTCAATGAGCCGCTCTTTGGTAATTCAGTAACAACGACTGATTAAGCGTGCGTTTCGGGCTTTACATCACCTGTGCTCTATTATCAATTCAAACAATATTGGCGAAACACCTTGAGTGAATTGGTAAAAAAATGAGCAACGGTAACTCTGCATCTCGATGATACTACGCGGACGTCGTTCGCCAAGGAACATGAATGCAGGGACGAGCAAGTACTCACCAATGTTGATGCAACCCTGGTAAAGAGCTGACGCCTTCTGGGTTGCCGTCTGGTCACGATACGATATCACGGTGTTGTTCAGGATGTCTGCGTATGACGCGATAAACTCGCATTGTGGGCATATAAGGTGAAGGATTGAAATACCATTAATTAGCGCGACGTTTCGAAAATAACATGCAGACAGCTATAAATGGACCATAACGATTTCGTACGCCGTTGGGTAGAAGGCACGCCATGTCAGCGGGGAGCGTCCTGTCCTCCTCTAATATGGATCTTAGTTTTAACTAGCAATGTTTTGACCAAAGTGGCTCTTAACCGATACGTCCAAAATTACTACCTCGCAAGCAAAAAAGCGCAATACAGAGAGCAATGTCATTATTATGCATGCAAAAGGGCTCATCCTTTCTGGTCTTTGTTTGCTCCAGGCTTTGCGGTCGTTGTCAAAGCCTACTGTCAATGCGACCGATATAAACTCAAGATGATAATGTTATAATTTTCCATGGAGCTCTATTGAAGAAATTGCCCTTGTAATTGCCAAAGTATTTGTTTGTGGTCGGATTTTGCGGGATAATCAGAGTGATATTACGGTCTACGTCTAGAAAAGCCAATGTAAGTTGTGAGCGATTTGAATTGGCTCCATGGGAGCCGCGATTGCTACGAAGTGGTATTAGCTTTAGTCAGGATGTGATACTTTCCTACGGGTAAAATTATTTTTGCCAATATGCCGTGAAAAAACCTGCCCTACACCTGGTAAATTGCATCGTCAAATACTTCCAAAATGGCATTTTTTTTTCGCGACGTTCTTTCACTTCATCTAAAAAATTTTTGTCTATTTAGGGCCACATTAAGCTCAAGCTTCACAGCCGCACCGACTGGGGCGGAAGGGCCCGGGCGGCTTGACCATTAAGTGGCTCTGAGACCGCCTTTAATCTGTTCGCCCTATAGCGGCAAACCAATTTACGACCGTGAATATGTGGATAGGACTACGATCGTTAAGCAAGATAAAATTGACCTCCATACATTTTTAGCACAGAGATATGAGATAATCCACACGCACTTTCCTGTAGCTTTGTGCTACGAGTGGACGGCAAACTAAAGGATTCAATTTATTTCCAACACTGCCACGGAACAATCCTAGAAATTCAGGGCCGTAATTCTTATAAGGCTCGTTGCATAGGTCGGCAAACTCACTCATGAGTCCGCTCACTCAGACTCACTAATACTCAGATCGAGCTGTGAGTCTGAGTCTGAGTGAGTCCGGGTGAGTAGTATTTTGGCGAGTATGAGTCCGAGTGAGTCCGGCTGAGGAAAATTTTGGTGAGTCTGATTCCGAATGAGCCCTAAGCTCAAAATGTATGTCTTCAGTGAGTCGGAGTGAGCGCTACACTTTTTTGCCGATCTATGGTTCAACTTACTTCAGCATTACTGTCAGCCTTACGTAGGCTCACGTTTATATTCAGGTCGACTCACGCAAACTTCAAAGCACCAGCGTTCATACGCTAGCTCAATATTTATGGATCAGAGGCGTGAGTTACGGAGGAGGGGGGAGTGCCATGAACTCCTTCCCACCTCCGAAAACTGTTTCCCGGGAATTCTTGATCAAAATGTTTCGTGTGAGTCATCTGTTTCAACAAAAATGTGCTTACTCGATTGTAACCACTTATCTCTCATATTTGAAGGTGCGAGATCAAAAGGCGCCAAGTAGAGCACCGATTACGCGAGATACTGGTGTTAAAGAGCATTGACACCAAGTTCAAAGAAGCTAATGGACTCATGAGTCGGCTTACTCAGACTCGCTCAGACTCAGATAGAGCTGTGAGTCTGAGTGAGTCAGTTACCGGTTAAAAATTCTTTTCGTGATTCTGAGTCTGAGTGAGTCCGGCTGGGCAAAATTTAAGTGAATCTGAGTCTGAGTGAGTGCGGTTGCGGAAAAGTTTGGTGAGTCTGAGTCCGAGTGAGTCCCAAGGGCAAAATATATTTCATGAGTGAGTCTGAGTGAGCTCCACGTGTTTTGCCGACCTATGGGGCTCGTGTGATACAACCGTTCTAAAAGCGGCAGTTGCTCTCAATCCTGATGCTGGAGATACTAGCAACGGCGACCGGTCACTGTCAAATATACCTTTGGTTGGCTGACATCTAATCTATGTAAATTTGCCTTTAGGTACACAGTATGGAATTGAAGAGCCATGTGGTATACATGCACATGTGGCATGGACGCAGGCGCTTACCGCTGATGTCGTTCTCTACGCGCCGGTGGACGTCAGACAGGGTGCTGTAGACCACTTCCTCGTGCGGTATGCGAGCCGCCTTCATCCAGCCTCCGCAGATGAACTCGTAGAAGTCCTCGCACGGCTCCATGAACGAGATCAGGCTCGAGCGCATCATGGAGCCTGCGTGGTGGTCGCGTTAATGCGCAAGAGCCAAGCAGCTCAAACGACGAGAGGGTTTAGCAGTGTGTGAGCACGCGTATAACAATATTGCCATAAGCGTGCGCAGGGTTCCCCTTCAGGCGGGGCGAAGGTTCGTTGCAGCGTCCCCCCTCCCCTATGAAGTCAATGTATAGGACCGACTTTGCGACCCCCCTCTTAGGTAACTTGGGCGGGGGCGACCGCCCCCTTCTGCCCCCCCCTCATGCGCACGCCTATGAATATTGCCGTGGTTGAACGTGGTTAATCCAACTTTGTCGAGTGACAGCTCGGTTTGTCTTGCTCTGGGAAAGGACAAGGCCGCCTTGCAGAGATTGAACTTTATTGCATGTATACTGGTTTAGGCAAGCGTGACGAACAGTCCACGTGCCTTCCACTACACGCCACGACAACGGGAGTCAACGTGTTCCCCCCACAAGACGAAGCACAGACGCTGCTCGGCGCCGTCGGCGCTCTAGGCGCGAACGCGCAAGCGCAGTAACTTAAATGCCGCCAGCGCCTCCGGTGGTGGCGGTAGCACCGACTCGCCTTGAGCCGTTATTCAATTTTAGCAGACGTGCCGTAATATCGTTTCGCTAAAGCTTTTTTCGATAGCGTTGATCTTGGCTTAGCTTGGAGGTCAGACTCTCGGAACCAGGCGTTTTCTGGTTTTGTAAATGGAGGAGTAAAGCCTTCGCTCTGTTAGGAAGAATAGTCGCTGTTTAACGCGCTCCGTTTCGCATGCAGCTTCCTTGATTTAACACCTCGCCTTTGGGCATATGCTACAGAGCTCTCCGTTTCACCCGCAGGTCGCGGGGTCGAATCCGGACCGCGGCGGCCGCATTTTCGGTAGAGGCATATGTGCTCCAGGCCCGTTTACATAGGTTTAGGTGCGCGTTAAAGAACCCCAGGTGGTCGAAATTTCCAGAGCCCTCCACTACGGAGCCTCATAATGATATCGTGGTTGTGGGACGTTAAACCCCATGAATTATTATCAGAGCTATCCGTTTCTTATCCCATTTTCTGATACTAGCCCTCGTGTCACTTCCCTTCTTGCCAGTCTGTGTGCTACCGCTTTATAAACATTCAACACGGCACACCCACGAGACTGATCATCCATGTTCATCATAATCATGAACTATTGATTATGCATGCGAAAAAAATGGCTTAAACGCGTAAAAACCCAGGTATGTACTCTTACTGTACGCGTCGGAAAGGATATCTATGGCAAATATTACGAGATCATGGCCGCAGCAATTTAGCTTCGGTCCTGTTGGAAGACCGAACTTTTCTTTTCAGGTTGACTTAGTTTGAAGACCGAGACTGAAATGATATGACTGGCCCTGAGAAGTCGCCTTAGCCATTTGGATATTTGGAGCATGCGAGCTAGTGCACTTCAGTGTGTTGCCGGGAGTAACGTGCCAACGTCATGCCGAACTGACGGTGATGTACAGCGTTTAGGAAATGTTCCTGCAGAAGAAAAAAAACACACGAAGAGTATCCAGTAATGAAATGTGCACGTTTCCGTGCACGATCTTCACGCTGCCGTGCCCGTAAGTATGATATGAGATGTTCTTTTGTCTTATCAATTAGAAAAACCAGGAGCATTAAGCAAAAGGAATACTGAAAAATAATATATGGGGTTTTAGTTAACCAAACCACGATATGATAATGAGGCCCACCGCAGTAGAGGCTCATTAAATTTCGCCCGTAGGGGGGTTTCTTAAGCGCGCACCTAAACCCAAGTACGCACCTAAACCCAATTCCTATAGCGCCCAAAAACACGGAACACGTGCTACAGGTGGGCGCGTAGCTTACGGCCCTTTACGATTTTACGGGATGCACAGTGCACTGTACTATCGCGCTCAGTATGAGCTACATCGTGGGAGCGCGTGGCCAAGAGCACTGTAAGGTTGTACCGTGGCGCCGATTGTGAAATAACTTGGAGTTATCAGGGGAGCGTTTAGCTGTTTCTTTGAGTGTGCATCGCCTCGCCTTGCTTTCACGCTCACCCTCGTTTTGCCCTGTCGTGATGTCAGCTTCGAAAATGATAACGGCCGCCGTGGCTTGACACACAGACTTCGATTTTTTCTTCAGTAAAGCTAAATAAATGGCAAAACGTTCCTTCAAATAAAAGAGGGCCAGGATGAAAGCAAGCAATAGGGAGTGATGCACACTTACGGGAATAGCCACACTCTCTCCCAATAACTCGAAAATATGTCACGATCGGCGCCAGTTTACAGCCTTGCAGAGCGCTGGGCCACGCGCTCGCGTGATGTAGCTAATACTGAGCGCGATAGTACGGCACGTCATCGTTAGCTAATCGCCTCGCCGTAGAAACGAAGCGTGCAGCAGAGGACGTCCCTCCATCTCACCGTAGTCTCGGCAGTCTTCGGACTCGCAGCTCAGAGACACGTTGCTGTACGGGTTTAAGGGGCCTTCCGCGTGTGGACAGTCTGCAGTTGGGAAGAACAAAAAAGGGTAAGCGTGAATTTCAGTTTCGCAACTATCCCACACCTCGTGCACGCATAAGTGCGGCGTTTTGACCTTTCCGGTGTGAAAAATTAATAACCGAATGTTACTTTATCTGCGGATGACTGAAAGGTGGAGCAACGATAGAAGGAAAATTTTTTTCGACGGGTTCGTTTCTTTGCTACACACAACCAGATGAAACCAACAGACAATGTAGCCAGTAAAACCATAGGAGACATTTTTATTAGCTGTACCGCAGTAATTGCGACATAAATTGATATGAATTTAAGTGGATGATAAAACATCCTTTCCGTCAATACGATTCGAACCCACAACCTGCCAATAACGTCTCGTGATATTTCACATGCTGCAGGGAAAGCTCGCTTCCTCGAAATCTTGAAAAATGCGTTCCTGGTTTCAGATACTCGAACTGACCTTGGCCGGCCGAAGAGAGTCCGACGAGGCAACAGTCCGAAGAGGACGATAACGTTGAGCTCAGCGGTAGACAAGTTGATACCTTCCGATCGCACACATATTCGTGGTTGATACGGCGATGAAGCATGACTATTTGCAATGTGTCTGCTGTGCTTGCACCTGTCGGTAAGCTTTGGCTTTTTACCATCCACGCCAATCGGGCTGCCTATCAAACCAATTCCGTGCATGCGCTCCCTGTGGCTCGTTTTCGGTTTATGAGCTTGCATGGCCTCTTGCAAGTGCGCATACATGATGATACATGGAACTTTCGATTAAATGAAATTACCTTCGAGTATTCGATCAACTTTATTTTCTCGTGTCCTTTGCACTGCAGTTTTGTATAAAAGTAAGCTCTTTGAATCTTTGCTCCGATTTGATTGATCTTTTTATACTTTTTTTTCTGTAAACTGTCAGACAGCCAGTTCTGACAGTTATGAATTGCTCCTTCACTGAACTCAATAGAATCATTTGTGGGGGCTCGACGGAGTTCTTCGGTATGGACAAATCAACTGTGCACGCATGTTGTCAAAGCCCGTACAGGCACCTTCGCAATTAAGCGACACCGTTTAACGAAATTTGATGTACGCGTCTTTCCTTAATGAAACATGTTTCACAATGTCACACACGTCGGCGTGGTTAAACGACGCTCCAATACGCGCGCACTTAAGTATTATTGAATGCTTTCCACTGTTCATGGATATTGGTATCGTGTTATCGGTACGTAGAACTACTGAGTTTCGCCAAAGCGGTACGAACAGCCTTAACAGCCGACTCGCACCAGGAAACGTCCCGAATAGCACTCTTGAGCAATATCACTGACGTATTCGAGGCGTAGAGATATATCATCATTTAATCGAAGAATTGAGTTAACAGCAGCAGGAAAACGGTACATTGCGTTGATTCAAAGAGAATCACAGCAAAGAAGACACTCGGGCATACAGAGGTTAAGTGGAAAAATATTCGTCCCGTTAATCTCTGTCCGTCCGAGTGTCTTCGTTGGGATTGTTGCAATCGGCGCATAGTCAAAACTTCGACCAGCCAGGCTTGATACCTCACTGCAGCATCACTTAAAGGGGCCCTGCAACACTTTTCCAAGTAGCCATGGAAACGGATTCACTCAAAGAGCTTATTGCCTCACGAATTCGCCGCCACGAAAAATTTTTAGAATCCGTCCAGTACGAGTGGAGTTGCAAAGATTTGTCCGCACGCTGTAATGGCGTTCTCTCTTCTCTCGTCCCGACGAAAGCGCTGGAAGCTAAGCAGTGAGGGATGGCACGGGGGAAGAAAAAACTTGCTTTGACGGAGAAAGAAGTTGGATATTTGTCTCGTGCGCATGACCGCCGCAGGTGAGGTGGGCTGTTAACACTGTTTGGTTTTGTTTTTTTTGCAAAAAGTGCTTTGCAATCTTTTATGTTCACGTGTCGTTTTTTTTTCTTTATACTCTGTCCCGTTTCGGAGATAAACTTCAGTTGAAAGTTCAGCGCTCGTTTGTAGTTCTTCCTTGTCCCTTGTTGCTTGTTTTGCGCTGGTGTCACATAAAGAAAAAAACGTCACGCACGCCTAGTGACCTTGAGCACTTTTTATCTTTTTTTTTTAACACGAAAGTGTTTTATGCCGGGGTCCACCAAGATTTCAGTGACGTATTTCCGTCACGGAAATGACGTCGAAAAAATACACATGATCAGAAGACAAAGAAAAAAAACTCCGTCACCCTGAGTCGAACCTACGACCTCTTGCTCCGCACGAAAGGATGCCGGGCACGCTATCCACTGCGCCACGGTCACATTCTCCGTAGGCATCACAAACGTACCTTTTATATCTACCAATGTCCTCTCACAGTGCCCTTGTAATGCATCATAGTAATGCATCATAACTGTGAAAGCCACGATTAGTTTCTTCAGAGCGTCGTTTCTGCGCGTCCGTCCCATTCGGCGCGTTTCGAAAAGGCAAAGTGCAATTTTGTCGACGCATTAACACACTGCCAGGTGGCGACCTTACCCCCCAGCGTCGGCGTCGCTCATAGCATCCATCCATACGAAAGGTGGCTCTGCAACGCGCGAGTGCTTAACGTGGCCGTACTCCGCGTTCCCAACTTACACGCGCCCCCACGAAAAAACGCAGCCGGCCAACGGGGAAGACACGACGCGGGTTGCGTTTCCGTCTGCTCGGGCAGTGGTGGTCAATCCCTTTAATAAGCGTTTCCTCATCATCAACTCTCATGCCGCGAGTAGGCGTCCTTAGCCCCCAATTCGGCGTCAAATCAGTGACGCTCTTCTGGCTGTCACGCCGCTTTCTCTGATTCCGCTCTCACCGTACAGCTACCACAAGCATATATGACCACAATGGTTTGTTTAATCATTGCTCATAAACGTTAGTCGTCGGGATACAGATGTACCACCAAGCGTCAACGTGGATGCATTCGCGTTAAACGGCGCTATAATTGTCAAACACCGATAGACATTGTTTAACCTCTTTTATATCAATGTACAGTAAACATTCAACTAATTCTGTAAGGACACGTTTCACTTTCGTGTTATACCGATTCCTATGACAGAGGGATCAACCATGTTTTTTCGAATACGCGGCTATTCAGTGCAATCGCGCGCGCGCGCGTGGACAAGTCGCGGCCTCCAGTGGCGGCCCCAATAACGACCGAGCGCGCCATGCTCAAATCAGCCAATGGCTGACACAATGGCTGTGACGAGTGATTTTTGAGCTTGTAGCGTCATTTGTCGAGAGAAGAGAAAGCAATTTTTAGCTGACTTTGAGACTTTATTGTGAATTCCAGGCCGCGTGCTGCGCAATAATATTTGGCTCGCGTGTTCTCGGAAGCCTCGACTACCGATCGGCAGTGTTTTCTGACCATGCTCAAAAAGTGTTGCAGGGCCCCGTTAATTGCCTGGATGAAGGCATGCACATGATGCTAAAGTTGTACTATCACGACAGTGCCCTAATGATCTAGCTCCAAATGCTGCGCGTCACGCCAAACGTCACGTGGAATTAATGTGCAAGAGAGTGAAGACGATAAAGGATGGCCCCCGCGGGGCTTTGAACGGGCCCAGCACTCACTCACCCTCTCGACCGGAGAAGCACTTGAGCAGAATGATGACCATGACAATGAGCGTGATGACAATCAGGACGGCCACGATGGTCACGCACGTGTTCAGAAAGCTGTCCGGTTGCGTGTGCCCTTCGCTGCGTCAAGACGTGACGGAGATGAGAGAGCGCTACTATCGGTGCATGAACTTACTGCGGCCTCCGACATCGGAAGATGAGTATACCTATCTCGGAGTCAATGTTTTCGTGTCCCAATATGCAGTCGGGATGTTAAGTACCATCGAACGCTGGCAAGCCTGTCCTCTATAGCCAAAATCCGAGTCATAGACAAAAATGTCAGTGCAGGGTGAGATAATGATGATGCGTTTTAAGCGCCGCAACTTTTCCTGGAAGGAGCCACCTTGTTCAACTACTTATGTATTCTTACGTAATAGGCAAGGAACGTCATATCCCCCGAGAGTATTCCTGGCTCTTTACTGCAAGTTGCCTCACGTTTCTAACACATAGCGGTTGAACAAATCGGAACCTGAATTACGCGTGGAAATAAACAGATATTCGTTGACCTTACATATGTGCGTATTTATCTCCCCGCATGTGTTTTCCACGCAAAGCTATAACTGCAAAACGGATGCTGAGCGGCTGCTTCTGAGCAGTTCCACCACTTCATAAGAGAAATGTGCATCGAATGCCTCATCACTAACACTGCATGTAGAAGTACAACATTTGCGCGAAACGAAAAGCTGTCTTCATGTTTAAGCATAGTTTTCAACTTAACTCTGCAGATTTTTTTTTTCTTGAGAACACTGGTGAGTCGGTCGGCTGACAAACATGCTGGTTTGGAGTCCCCAAATTGTTTTCCATCAGACGTGTTGCTGAGAACAATGCCACTTCCCCAACATTTCCCAGTACCTCAAACGCATTCAGGGCTAATTTGATAACGATGCCCGATGAAGGTATGCTATACTGTGCACTTCTTTAAAATTTTCTGTCATGGTAGTGCCTATAGGCGCATACCGCGTAAATCCTCTTTGTACGAAAAGGCAAAATTGAATAGACAAGAACATTAAGGCTCCCGTAACTGATGAGAAATCGGGATTCCAATCGACAATGGCCTTTTTGAAAGCTAGAAACATTCGAGAGAAGGACAAGGAACTTTCCGTCACATGCATGGGCGTCGGCAGGAGGGGGTGCAAAAGGGGCACTTGCCCCCCTCAAGCCTCACCAGCAGTTACCCTCACCCAAGCTAGACCAGTGCTCTCCCCCTCCCCCAGCCGCGATGCAACGCTCGTTTGCACCCCCCCCAAGAGAAAGCACTGCCGACGACCATGGTCACGAAATAAAATGAGTTAGGCATTGCTCACGCATGTCCAGCTGTTGCCGCCCCTTCGGTTCTCCCTTTGCTGCAAATAAAAGAAAAAAGCAAGCGGCGGTTCATTCATTTATTGCCCGAAAATTCGGCTCACCCAGTGCATTCTCATGGTATTTTTTAAAGTGTTTTTATATAACAGACCGCGGACCACAATTCGTTGCTTTCAGGAAGTGCACTCATGTTGCGTAAAAGAAAACCCAATACAAAGATTGCAATGCATCTAGTACAAAGAAATAAGCAAATTTCCAAACACAACAGATGACATGCGTAACGTATTTAATTGGGAAAGTTAATTCATAACATGCGTAGAGTTTCTGTACCGCTTTTCTACCAAAGAAGGAAAAGTATTTCCCCTTGCGTAATGAGTAGGGGTGTGCGAATATTCGAGTTTCGAATTCGAATCGAATAGTACCTAATCGAATAATTCGATTCGACTTTCGAATAGCTGGTATTCGAAGTTTCGAATAATTCGACCGGGCGAATATCTAAAACGCGACGAAGGCCAATGGTGCAACTTGGTTTGGGTGGGTGGCTAAAACAAGCACTAACATCGTTACAGTAGGTATTTTGTTAACACCTGCACCGATATCCGTGTTCAAAAGCGAGTGCATGTTTATTTTAAAGGGGACTATGCCTGTTCCGCACGTAAAAACACTCATGGGAAAACTGTCAAGCCCTCCACATCACTTCCGAAATGAAGGCACGGACTTGTGAGCGTAGTTGGGTCGCGTAAAACGTCCCGACTTTAGCCCGCGATACCCTCAGTGATCGGCATCACTTGTGAAAATTTGTTCAGCCCTTGCAGTCGCCACTGCCGCCCCGCAACACTCGTTCGCAAGCTCCCATCGTTCCTGCGCGCAGCTAAAACGCTGCTGTGAACAGACGCCCGAAGATTTTTGGGCCCAGAGCACCTATGGCGATGACGCACATTACCGTTGTCAGATGACCCGTATTGCGCGACCACAGAAAAAAAAAAAAAGAAAGAAACTAGTGACCGTAGCCATTAAGATGTCAGGATTGGCGCTGATGACTGGAATGGGAGCTCTTCTATTAACATGCTTGCGCGCTCACAAAAGCTGAAAAAAAAAAAAACACGAACAGGTGCGTAATAAAGTTCTCAGCACGCCGTAGATCGTTATCTTTCCTTTGTCTTGCCATAACTGGTGGTACACGTTTCATATAAAATACTATTCGATATTGATAATAATTGAGGAAGTTTAACGTCCCAAAACCACAATATCATTATGAGAGACGCTGTAGTGGAGGACTGCGGAATGTCTACCACATGGGGTTCTTTAACGTACTCCTATATCCAAGCACACGGGCCTCGAGAATTTTCGCCTTCACAAAAATGCTACTATTCGATATTCGATTCGAATTCGATATTTTTGGACACTATTCGGCACTATTCGATTCGAATTCGATTCGAGATCAAATTTCACTATTCGCACACCCCTAGTAATGAGGGATTATTGCAGGTATTGCGAACCAAGGGGCTTCATTAAACGCAAGGTTTAGGGATAATTCACGACTAATTAATAACTTATTGACGCACTCGCAACGCAGTCAGTGTGTAAGAAGCTTGTGGGCAAAACTTGCAAGCAATGCGGGTAATGTGGTGCCAAATCCACGCGACGATGGCGGTTTCCAGCGAATAACGAAAAAAAACGGCCAGGCCTGCGCGGAACGCGCAGCACAGTCACAGCGAAAGCTGGAAGAGCGGCCTTTGTAGAACCTTTTTAAAACTCTGTTGGGGCAACTACTACAAGCTCACTTCCATGGTAGCCTCTACGCCATAAATCGTCATAATTTTTGTGTAGTGGGGAAGCGTCCACTATGCCAATATTCGTCATTCTTCGGAAAAGCTCGGTACCCGCTACACACTTGCAACGCATTATGTGTCCTTTGTTGATGCTGTGGCTGACGGCGATGAAGAATTATGCCTGAGTCTTTTGTAATGGGTTGGAGCATTGAACGGCCCACTCGTTACGCAATTCGAATTGTGTTACGCCTGGTTGTTACTTTGTTCTAAAACGCTTTACGACACATGTTAACGCGATTCCTTACCCGGCATGAAGCCTGCATAGGGTCAGTTTGCAACGCAGTTTCAAGCACCGGCGTAGCTCAGTGGTAGAGTGCCGGGCTGCCAAGCAGCGGGCTAGGGTTCGATTCCCACTCCGTCAAATGTATTTTTTATTTATTTAGTTTTTTTTTTTCTTATTTCGAGCGATAGTGGTTACGGACACCGGCGGTGGCGGCAGCGGACGACTACGGCGCAAAAACAACCCTTGTTGTGATCTCATAACCGCTTTCGCTGTAAAAGGAGCTCGTGGGCTATTGATTTGTTTGACGCTTCTATCAAGAACTATTTGAAGGAGCCAAAATTCGTGACCCTGTCTTGCGCGGCACTGTATACGAAAAAGTAAAATTGAAATTCAAGTTTGTCAAAAACATAGTGCGGATTCATAAGGTGACACGAAAGAGGATTTTGCATTGGCGAGCAGGAAACGATAATTGGGACATTACTGTATTTAATCGATTGTAACGCGACCACCACTGTAACGCGGGGTTGAACTTCAATTGCGTCCAGGAAGAAAAAATGAAATTTCGGTATTCGACGGTAACGCGAGAGTCGAATTTAGGTGGCAGAAATCTGAAAAAAAAAAAAAAAACTCGCGTTACATTGGAGTAAATAGGGTACAAGTTTCGAACAGAACTGAAGTAAAAAATTACACCATCTCTCGCTAAAGGGAACCATGTGTAGATGTGAAGCAGCGGGCGCTAACGCTTACATTGGCGGTGGCGTTGACGCTGCTGCTCATCGCAGCGTTGCGCAGGACAGAAAACTGGGGAGGCGCAAAGCACGCAGTGATGGAGCGATGTATCCTACTGGAACATGCCAATCGCTACTAATGGGCAATGAGAGACAGAAGACTCCGACTGGACACAGAGACCCGCACTCCGCTTTTAGTTAACGCGCACGCTGCGAATTTTTATTTTTCAACAACGCACAGGAGAAATCTCCCACCGGCACCACCTTGGAGGTCAAGATCCATTGCCATATATATGAGGCGGCCAGTGAACGGTTGTGCACAGCGAGCAGTCGGTTTTTTCAACCAAGAAACTCGCTAGCTGACGCTGTCGGCGTCGCGAGGCGAGAGGGGGGAGAGAGAGGGGAGGGACGCGCATGCGCAGTGGGAGTGTGGACGCCGCGGGCAGGGATGCCTAGAGGGGAGAGAGGGGTAGCGTAGGAGAGAGAGGGGGCGCATGCGCAGTGGGAGTATGGACGCCGCGGGCAGGGATGCCTAGAGGAGGGGGGAACGTAGGAGGGGAGAGAGGGAGGCGCAAGCGCAGTGAGGGTGTGGTTGTCGCGGGGAGGATGCCTAGAGGAGAGAGAGGGGGAGAGGAGGTTTTTTATTTTTTTTTAAAGGTTTGCGCATGCGCAGTAAGGGCGGTCACGCCGGCACACCACCACCACCACCGGATTAAGCTTCGCCATAAGATGCTTCACATCTAAAAACGGTCCGCGGCGTTACCCTTCAGTCTCTGCACAGGAGTGGAATGACGTCTTATTAGATGTGAAGCATCTTATGGCGAAGCTAAATCCGGTGGTGGTGGTGTGCCGCGTGCCCACCCTTACTGCGCATGCGCAAACCTTTCAAAAAAATAAAAATAAAAAAACCTCCTCTCCCCCTCTCTCTCCTCTAGGCATCCTCCCCGCGGCAACCACACCCTCACTGCGCTTGCGCCTCCCCTCTCCCCCTCCTACGTTCCCCCCCCCTCTCTCCTCTAGGCATCCCCTGCCCGCGGCGTCCATACTCCCACTGCGCATGCGCGTTTCCCTCTCTCTCCTCTCCTACGCTCCCGCCTCTCTCGCCTCGCGACGCCGACGCAGGCAGCGTCTGCAAGCAAGTTTCTTGGTTGATAAGACCGACTGCTCGCGCTGCACAACCATTCACTGGCCACCCCGTATATATGGCAATGGATCTTGACCTCCAAGGTGGTGCCAGTGGGAGATTTCTCCTGTGCGTTGTTGAAAAATAAAAATTCGCAGCGTGCGCGTTAACTAAAAGCGGAGTGCGGCTCTCTGTGTCCAGTCGGAGTCTTCTGTCTCTCATTGCCCATTAGCAGCGATTGGCATGTTCCAGCAGGAAACACTGCTCCATCACTGCCTGCTTTGCGCCTCCCCAGTTTTCTCTCCTGCGCAATGCTGCGATGAGCGCCAGCGTCAACGCCGCCGCCAGTGTAAGCGTTAGCGCCCGCTGCTTCACATCTACACATCGTTCCCTTTAGCGGGAGATGGTGTAATTTTTTGAGAGCTGCTACTTGGACATATTGAACGGTTTATCATTAAAAGAGGATTACAGTGAATTCTAAATGAATGAGAGACTGAACACGGCAAGACATATAGGGCTTAGTAATCTTGTAGTAACCACTTCCTTTCAGGGGGCGTAGCAAGAAATTTTTTTCGGAAGCGGGGGGGGGGGGGGCACCTTCTTGATTTCGGGAGGGGCACCTCCCTGAAATGGTCATTTTTCGCTCTGCATGCCATGGCAAAAAATTTCTGGGGGGGGGGGCACGTGCCCGGTGTGCCACCCCCTGGCTATGCCACTGCTTCCTTTCTTTCAGTGTACGAGAGCTCTAACATCCGGCACGTCTGCGTTGAAACACTAGCCATGCGTTGCCGGCGCGCTATATACAGCTCGTTCCCTTCATTTTCAAAAAAAAAAAAATTGTCGTCAAGTAAAGTATTGCTTCGTAAGATATTGTTCTCCAATGTGCAAATATTTAGGTTTACCTCTTTGTGCACTTCACACGCAATTTTTCACTGTTTCCGTTTGTAAATATGCACGCGGATTTCCATGTAAAGCAACTAGCTTAAATGGAGAGGACAGAGAGCACACATTCGACAGCGCATTTAATTTACCGTGATTCGCTCGAGGGGCGTAACTGCGCCACCTCTCTGTTAGAAACACTCTCGAAGAAATATCATGCGTGAAAAGTTTGCGCTGGTGCAGCCGAACTCGCGCAATATAATTTGTTCAGAAGCGATCATGCGCCTTTATAAAACGCTAGACCCAACGACAGTGTCGATATGTGTACGTACGGATCCTTGAATCCCGCTGGATGTGGTCCACTGCAAGTGCAGAGCAACGAAAGCGTTAAGACTGGACGTGTCGTGGCCACGGTGATCGAACATTAAGTTATATGCGAAGGCGGTCGACAGTGACGTAATGTAATGCGTTACAGTAATAATGTAATCAAATACTTTTTTATTTGTCTTGGTATAAAACGTATAGATATTAGAGGAAGGGCACAAACAGACACATGGCAGTGAAGGATGGAGAAGAACGCTCTATAAAGCCTGGTATTATAATGGTACGGACAATCCTAAAAAATTAATGCTCTTGCGTTGGCGTAACTTGTATGCCTGTGAGCTTTTCCATATAGAGTCAGTAGCATTGAGCGACATTCCGTAGCTAGGCTCCTGGCACGCAATCACTGAGCAGGCCACACGTTTTGAAGCCACTCACTAGGACAACATTGTTCATTGCCTTGATCGTGCTTAGAATACATCGACGAGCAGCTTCCTCGATACAGTCGCGAAGTGTGAGTCATTGTGCATGTCCTAATGTCGCGCTACACCCTCCTTATCGGAGAATTCAGGCGTCTCGTATGGTACGCGTCAGAAGTGACGACTTTAGTTTGCCGGTAAGAATACGCGACTTCTGAGCACCCGAGCGGTGGCCGCTCGTGCCGGTGAAAAAGTAGTGCCGGGGTCTGCGCATGCGCGATATCCCTGGCAAACTCGCCTCGTTCCTCAGTGTATCTAGATATGTGTTGCCTTGCTCCAAAAGACTAGAGATGGGTGCCTTTGAGCGTTTCACGCGGGGACTGTGCGGTCGCGGTCAGCGCGGTGGAGGCATCGGCATCGACGCCTTTGAAGCGAAAGGCGGCGACTTACTCATTAGTCGCGAAATGTGACCTTTCGGTCACTCGTCGCGGACAGCACTTGCGGTAGTGAAAATCAGAAAGCGGCATACTACACCTCTGCAGTATTGTAGCAAAACAGCCATTTGGGATAGTTGGTAACGATTCATTCTAAATGGAAAAAGTGGGGGCACAGTACGGAACAGGGACTATATACAGAAAAGACAACCTGTGTCGTCTGTGCGCCTGTGCCGTTGTTCTCTAGTGCCTGTTCCGTACTGCGCCCCACTTTTTGCATTTAAATCATACACCTCTACAGTTCAATAAAGCATGTGAAATTTGATTATTTAAGGTAGTCCCAAGACTACATAAATAAATTAGAGTAATTAACAAGGTCGAAACACGGACGTCAAACGACACCTTTAATAAAGTGTGCTAAACTGCATAGATAATTCAAAGAGCGCAATTACCGGAAATTAAAAGTAATTAAGTGTTGCAAACAGTAATAGAGACTATTCAACATCATGACTCCGTTCATTAATTATTAATAGTTAACTAAAAGTTCAAAACTGAGAGTTCATCAAGGTCGCTCCAAGAGGATTACCGCGCGTTTAGAGATTTCGCTGCATAGAGCACGAGCACGCTAAGGGCTACATGACTTAACCCCCCCCCCCCCTCCCCTTGGAGATGTCGCAGCGCTAAGAGGGACAAATCGCATGCTTCTTTAACGCAAGGCAATGCCTATCTAGCTACCTGACGGAGCGAGGCTTGCTTGCTAGGGATGCCGCGCACGCGCAGATCATGGCTGTATTTTTCCGCAGGTGTCCTCCGCCGACGAGCGGCCACCGGTGCGGCACTCCGAATTATTTTGTGGGCACGCGTACATCGTTTAATTGTAATACGTTATATGTAGTCCTCACGCAAAATTTCGCAAGATACCTTTACATTTGCGGGGGGTTACGCTAGAGATATTGCACAGAAGCGCATCGAGACGAAGTGCTGCGCGGCTCTTCCAGAGCAGCAGCAGTAATAATAATAATAATAATAATAATAATAATAATAATAATAATAATAATAATAATAATAATAATAATAATAATAATAATAATAATAGTAATAATAATAATAATAATAATAATAGTAATAATAATAATAATAATAATAATAAAAGAGTTGGAATACGGCGCCGGCTGCGTGCACCACAGCATCTATTTCACGCCGGTTTGACTGAAGTTAGAAAATCTAATGTCTCTCGTTTTCAGCACCGCTGCGAGGTTATTTTCAAAGTGCGTCAAATTTAAAAGCGAGTATATCATTCGCAAGTACAATACTTACGGATGGGCAGCCATCTTTGTTCGGTGAGGCTAGGTTTCGATCTGAAATGAACCGCGGGGCAGGAAGCGCATGGAAAGCCATGTAGTTAAATATCGCTAAAGGGCGGCAGTCTACGCAGTAACGTTCTGCCCGGTTTCAAACACTGAGCAACACTATACTACCAATAAAGGAACGAGGGGAATTTTAGAGACTCCTTTTTTTTTAGACACAATGTTAATCAGCCCTAACGGACAATAATGCCAAGAAAAGTATAGGGGATGTTATTTCTAGTAATTATGCTATAAATGTGAAGAAAGGAAAGTGGACGAAAACATAACTTGCCCCTGGCAGGGACCGAACCTGCAACCTAATATTGTGTCACACAAAGAAAAATGGGCCCTTAATATTTCCTCTTCATTCCTTCATCCATAGCGATGGTCTCATTCTGGCGGACTTCATGCATTCAGGTAGTGAGCGAGGGATTATTGGTCACCTGTCAACTCGTAAAAAGATCACGTGGTTCGTGACGCCAGCAGGCGGGCAAAGAGTGTTGTACACAAACCGCCATAGCTGCGGTCGGCGCTGATTAACACTCCCAGGTTCAAATTCACCCAATGAAGTGAAAGCTGGGATGGCTGCCGTGTAGCTCAACTGGTAGAGCACCGGACGCGTAATTCGAAGGTTGCATGTTCGGTCTCTGCCAGTGACAAGTTATCTTTTCGTCCACTACTTCCTCCACATTTCTATCATAATTACTACAGATAACATCCCCTGTAGTTTCCTTGGCGTTAGTTATGTGTTAGTCTTCGCATTAATATTGTCATACCCTACTAAGACGTTTTGTATGCCTTTAAAAATTCCATGTTTCCTAAAGGAATCTATGTTTTCCGAGTTTTACATAACGCGTTACAAGTAATCGATTACTTGTAATGAATTACTTCTTTAAAGTAATGTTCTTAGTGGTTCAATTAAATTCTCTTGTAAGTGATTACCGATAATCAATTACTTTTTTTCAATTAAGTTGTGCGTAAGCAGTCTTTTTTCAAGTTGTGCGTAAGTAGTCTTTTACAACAGTTCTCGTCCCGAATAATATGCGACCTCTGTAGGGACACCCCGTCCTGTCAGACGTGGGGTCCCTACAGAGACTATTTTTTCACCTTTTCCTTGGCCTTGCCAGCAACGCGTTAACTAGCGCCAGCAATAGGGAAGCGCAACTGGTTTATAGAGAACATGTACACTGTAGAATCGAAGCGCTGCGCGACTACGAGATGGTGTTCGAAGTGTTCATACGCTATGGCACAGCCCTTCACTCCAGCGCATGCATTGACAGAGTGTTAATCGTAGCAGCTGACCTCTTAAAGAGGAAACGTGCAGGCATCCGTGACGGCGACTTTTGAATAACAACTGCTCTTGAAAGTTAACGTGTAAGGGCTGGTTATTCACACCGGCGACCGGTCGCGCGACCAAGTTAGTCGCTTTGGGACTGGTCGCAAACAGTCGCTTTGGTCGCAAAGCGACTTCTTTGGCTCGGCCGAGTACTTCGTGGTGGCGATGGTAGCCCAGAGGAACGCACTCGTTTGTATCTGGTGGCAGTGGGCCAGCTCAATAAAAAAAAAAAAAACAATGAGCCCGGATGTAAACAAATGCCGACGTCACTTCAGGGCTTCGCTCATTGATTCTAGCATCCTGCGACTGCAGTCGCGGGACTGAAAAATCGCACAGCGAGCGACTGAGTCAAAACAGTCGCTTTGCGACCAAAGCGACTGTTTGGGACCGTTTGCAATCAGTCGCAAAGCGACTAACTTGGTCGCGTGACCGGTCGCCGGTGTGAGCCAGCCCTAGCACTGTCACAGAAGCCGCAATTAGGCTCCCAGCCTTCACGCAAGCCTCCAACCTTCCTATAGACTATTTTACGGATGGATCTGAGTGCCGTCATATTGGGCTGTTAACCTTTGTGTTTTGCGTCTTTAACAACTAAACGAACAGTGTTACGGTAGACACATATGCATGGAAACGGTTGGATTGGTGCATACGATGTTTGATGACCTTATTAATTCACGCCGCAATATATAAAAACAAGAAAACATCCGCTTAACAGACCAAGATGGCGGCGCCCAGATGACTTACGGTAAATATTCTGTACCAGGCGAGCCACAGTAGTTCGTTGTCGTTTGAGTAAACTTGTCCTATTGTATTACAGCAATAAAACTCTCTGTAATTGTTCGGTTACTTTTATAAGGCCATAATTGACCATGGTAATCAATTACATTTTAAAGGAAGTAATTGTAATTGTAATCGGTTACTTATCTTATGTAACGTGTAGGAGTCCGATGTCTTGCATATGTATTCCGTGTATTTGCTATATATTTACAAACATATAACCTTGCGAAAACATATGGATTCGGTGGAAGAGCATATAGAAAGTTTCAGTACGATATGGGTGGCGTGAAACGTTGCAGGTCATCTATTCACTACAGAAAAGGTGCTATTGTGTCTTACAAAAACCTTGTTTTCATACAGGCCATTGCGTGCACTCAGATTAAATAAAGGTGTCATTACGCGACCAAACACGGACGAGAAAGACACACACAACACGAGCGCTATTTCTCTGTCTTTCTCGTCGGGGTACGGTGGCTCTATACGATATCTTTTGATGCATTTTACCAGCTAGCCCAAAAGCCAACTGTCAATTGCGGTAAAGCTTCTGTTGGGCCTAGTTGGTTCAGAGAATATAAGTTGACTATTCGCCAGTGCTTGTCTCTTCTATTCTTTGTGGTTCGTCTTGGTTTGCGCTGAAGTTTTCTCCTTATTTGTGAATTGAGGATTGGCGCTCTCTGAAGTGTTACAGAATCAGACTTAGGAATCGAACACATTAATGTTTAACTCGTGCGTGCTTGGCCCGATTGCCTGGCTCGCATTGTCAATAAGATAAAATGACGTCAAGGCTGAATCCATCAAGTGAAGAACGAAAGTAAACACGCAGGTAAACAGGACAAAACGTGACCAGCGGCTGCTTTCAAATATATTTCCATAGTTATAGCTGCAGAGCCCGTGACGGTACAAAAACGATTAAAAAGCACCCTCTTCTGTACTGAAAAGGACAAGCTTTACATCTTCCTCCGAGGTTTCCGTCATGCTCGGAATCCTATAACACGTCATTCTAATCTGGGACGGTAAATTAGAGGTTTGGGGTGAGGGGGTGTTTCTATGCAAAGAGAAAAAAATCGGCGATTTCAAAATAATGTAGAAATCAGGAATCGAAATGTTTACTGTCAATAACGCATGAAACAAGGTGAAAATTCACAAGCATAGGTTACAAGCGAAAACCCTGTGCGGCCTCTAGATAGCAAGTTACAAAGGTGAGGGGGGGGGGGAGGTTGCTGACGTGCGGGGGCCGCAGGTGTGCGGCTCCTGGTCTCTATGATTGATTGGCTAGCGAGATGACGTGATGTGACACCGCCGCTATATTTGGAATGCGCGCAATTACAGTTGATTCATCGAAGTGAGCCAACGTGACCTGCCGACCATGCACGCGTTAAGCTACATCAAGGTTTCCCGCAGAATATTAGGATTCGAAACTGCTGCTGAACTATTGACTGTCATGGGCGTAGCCAGGGTGGGTTGGGGAGGTTCAAAGCCCCCCCCCCTCCTCAAGAATTTACACATACACTAACACATACAAACACACGCATGAACATACCTAAAGTATAGCTAACCCCCTCCCCCCGTCCCCCGAATATCATTTCTGTCTACGCCCCTCTTGGATGGCAACATTTTTCTCTACACAACGTAAGCAGGCTCTATCCGCAAGTGCAGCCGGTCTAAAAATACGATCGGGCAGACCATAATTCAGGCGCACTTCTACATAATATAAACTGCATTCAGACATACATAATTAGGAATTTCAAAATGCTTATTTGGTCGCGAGTCTGCAACGCCGAAGTTCTTCGGTGAAGTTTAGGAGTGCGGGTCTGCAACTAAGTCTCGCTTTCACCGCACACGCCTGTGAACTTAGAAACAAAAAGCCGCGCTCTAATTTGTGGCGACTAGTTTCAATGTACGCCCATAGCATCTCGCAGCTCATCTATACTCCATCTCACAATTACCTCGCAGCACTGCCGAAGCTACGAGGAGTAAACAGGCAGTGTCCTTGCGCAGCACGTAATATAGTCCCGGGCTTAACTCTCATTATCAACGAGGTGCAAGTGCTTTAGCTGTGCTTCTCGCATGACGCGTTACGGCGATACGTGGCACGTTAGGCCCTTCACGCATGCACTTCGACATTTCTGAAATAATAAAGAGATTACCGGCTGGTAGCCGTAATAACCACCCTAACCGCAGTGACGTGCAGCAACATGGCAGCCTCCATACACCCCAGACCGCCCGCTTCGATCCGAATTCGTGCTTTTTACTGGCTCCCTGTCCGGACAGTCAGAAATAAGTGGCATAATCTGTCATCGCTTAGTCTAATCTAACGCTGAGGGCAAATAATCAGGTATCTTCTTTCGCAATTATTTATATCGCTCGTTTGTTTTGGTGCTGCTAGGACTACTGAGGCAATGCCAAGCCGTAAATGTGGTTTGATGTTAACTGAGCAGATGTCGCCACATTAGCGTCGGTGATGCGTTTACGATGCGAAACACCCTGAATGTCTATATTGTTTTTTGTGCCAATGGTTTGCTGTTCCACTCAAGAATGGTACGTGATTGCTGCTGAAAGGGCGTCGACCGTGCTGACAAAAAAGAACTCGGTGAAAACGCCAGTATGAACGCTGTTATAAAAAGAACCGCGTTCCTCACAAACGCCAGCGAACACGCCCTGTACGAGTGGGTTTCTGAACATAAAGAAACGGCGAGGTGGCGTTCCCGCGGAGGTTTTTGCGTTTCGTACTAAGTGGAGTGAGTAAGTATCGACAAGGTAGGCGAGCCGACGCCAAAGAGACGACGAGCAGACGACGCGACGCGGATGAACACGTCTCGAGGGGGCTTTCGCCTTTCCTATTGGCTAACAAGCCCTGCAGCTTCCACAGTGCTGCAAGGTACTTCTGAGATGGGGTATAGAAGAAGTGCTCGCGCACTCCCTATGCCTAATACGCAGGCAAGCGATTGCGGCGATAGGCGTTCTTCAACGTGACTTCAAGCTGTACGAGGCGCGAGAACTCACAGAGGCCTGGAAAGAAGGGTTGAAGCTCCGCCGGGAAGTCCGACGGCGAAGGGAACTGTCGGTAGCTGCGAACAGAACGTCTGACCGTCGCGAGGACCAGGAAAGCGAATGCTGGCTCGTGACAGCTCGCGCACTGGTGATGGCAATGGTGGTTCTTGTTCTTGTTCGCCCTCTACTATGGCTCACACCCACTGTGGGGGGATTGGGCAAGAATTGAGTGGTCTTATAAAACGTTTTGAACTTGAGAATAAGGGAGGTTATAGAATAAAAACATTGCAAATTTTATATGAAATTTTGATGCCGACTCAAATGTATTTGGAAAACACTTTTTTTTAGTAATAGATAATAAATTAAATCAAAACCCTGTTTTCACAAAAGTTTATACATGTGTCGACACATAAGATAATAATATAGATAGATTAGTAACAACTTGATGAGGGCTACTTGGTTCATATTTGAGCAAAGAAAGTAACAGCGCAAAAGGAACAATTGTCGCTGTTACTTTCTTTGCTCAAATATAGATTAGTTAGTTAATCGATTGGTTTCGCTGAGATTATTCCGCAGAGCCACGCAAACCTTCGCATTGGAGAAACCAGAAATAGAGGCTCCAAGAGACAAAAGCACGAGCACAGATGAAGTCATTTCAATTGCTCGTAAAGGTGTTTCTGACTGAGTAACTGGGTGGTTGTCGCTTGTTGTTTGTCTTCCTTTGACCATGGCTCATACCCAATGCAGGGGATTGGCCTAATAGTGGGATGGATTAAATTCTGTAGTGAAACTCTACTAGATACCGCAATTAGAATATTGATTTCAATTGCGGATTATCAGGAATAAGGTATTTAAAGCCGGCAGAATTTAGTAAGATGTCCTTACTAAATTCTGCCGGCTTTAAATATCTTAGTTCCTGAGATGAAGTAATGTATATTATTTTAACCTCAATGAAAAATTCTTCAGGTGGCGAAGCAAACATCCCTGTGGCGGAATCCTTGGGCAGACGACCCCAACGACAGACGAACTGGTTCTGTTAATTCCAGGCCCTCCTTTCGAAGAGGAGATGCTGCCGTACTAACGTTACTTTTCTCGGAACCGTGAAACGGCGACATGGCATAAAGAAAGGGACCATTAGTTTGCTCCTAAATACAGGAAAGAACACAGAAGAAAAGCCACTAAACCTGATCTGTGCAAGTCAAAATTAAGGAAGCGAGCGCTGTAGCATCATTTTAGACGTTACCACATGATGATGATGATGATGATGATGATGATGATGATTCACTTTTATGGCGCATTCCAAAAAATTGGGGGGACCCTTAAGCTTCCGCCTTCAAGAATTGAACGCGATAGTGATATCCTGTCTCAAGTGCGTATTTCAATCACTTAGTGCATACTATGTAATGGGTAGAATGCTTTAAACCACGAGCAATTATGCGCGGGAAATGTTTTCGAACTTGCTATGCACCCACTACGTGGTCTTAAGGGAATACGCGCAGTGACGTGTGTGCCTTTTGTAATGGGTAGCCGGCTTTGAACTACGATGTCGTTATCACATTCACATGTTCTGACGCCCAATGCCAGTGCACGCTTGTACCACGAAATATTACTGCGATGCTACATGTTGTATTGTGACGCCAGTACACAGGACGCGTGTGTTTGTAAAGCATGAAAGTTATTTTCACCAAGCAGAGGAAGTTATTTTAAGTGTAATTCCTAACAGAAGCGTGGCTGTGTGGTAGAACACCTGCTTGCTATGCAGGCGGCCTGGGTTCGATCCTCACTCGCACCTGGAAATTTTTATTATTTATTTTATTTGCATCTTTCTCGTTTTTTCGGTCACGGACAAGATGGTTTTTCGCTCACAACCAACAACGCCGACACCGACGCCGACGCCGGAATTTCTGCGAAACGAGCTCTTTAACGCTATCGCGTTAATACGCGGGATAAGCTAAGAACTGGGCGCATGTACACAATTTGAGACTGGTCATGACACGGGCGAAGAAAGAAGAAAAATTGTTGCAAATTCACGAAGTGAATGCTAATGATGGGGCGAAGCAGTGTGCATCGCATCATGAATCGTGGCCTTCTATTAACGCGATAGCGTTAAAGAGCTCGTTTTTTGTTCTGGTTAAGAGTCTTTTCTTTTGATCTTGTTAACCTTTTGTTCTGTCATATGTTTTGATTGATGGGTGGTTAAATGTTGGTGTTTTTACATTGTTGTGGCCTTTTATTTTGTTTGTTCTGGCTAACAGCCTTTTGATAACTTTTTTGTTGTTCACAGATGTTTCGGTTTGTTCACATGTTGTTGGCGTTGCCTCTTTAATGGTGTTGTGGCCTTCTGTTTCGTTCTGGTCAACAGCCTTTTATTTTGTTCTTGTTAACCTTTTGCTCAGTCATGTGATTTGATTGATGGGTGGTTGAATGTCGGTGTTTGTACGGTGTTGTGGCCTTTTATTTTGTTTGTTTTTTATACCATATGCGCGCTATGTACACTCTGTAGACGATATTGCGCACAGATGTGTTCGCACCTACGCTTCGACTACGGGACTACAACGAGACTCGACAACAATGGTTTTCATGCGACCCTAAGGTGCTTTGCCCCTAAAAAACATCGAAATGGATAGAATTGTACCAACTGAAATATTAAGACCAGGAAAATATAACTTTAGAGCGCAGTTCTTGGGCGGCTGTTCCTTGGTTGAGCATCATACGATTCTTTGTGTGTGCACCCCCCCCCCCACCGCCACCACCAGGCGCGCACGTGTGCACTTGCGCGCATGGTGGTGAAGGGGGGGGTATATCGCTTCGCGGTGCACGTCGTGCACACGCCGCAAGCGCCGCAAGTGATGTTATTTCGTGTAGTACGCAACGTTGTGTTATCCAACAATAACAATAGCGGTCGTCTGCACACACTACCGAATCTGCTGTCACTATGTCTGCGTCTTTAGGCGCTGCTACAGAGGCTACACACTGGGACTCAACGAAACGAATTCGCCAAACACACCCACTTCAAGCGCGTTCTCCAATGAGTACCACTAAACGTTCCTGTGTGGCGGCTGTGAGAGACGTGAGCAGTAAAGCGCACTCGCTTACTAAGTTTGCTGAAAATATTGACGAGTAGCGCAAAAAAATAAATAAAGAAAAACGAGGACAGTGAAGGCACAAGAACACAGGCCCGCCCTGTCTTCTTTTAACGCGATAGCGTTAAAGAGCTCGTTTCGCAGAAATTCCGGCGTCGGCGGCGTTGGTTGTGAGCGAAAAATCATCATCTTGTCCGTGACCGAAAAATCATCATCTTGTCCGTGACCGAAAAATCGAGAAAGATGCAAATAAAATAAATAATAAAAATTTTCGGGTCCGAGTGAGGATCCAACCCGGGTCGTCTGCGTGGCAAGCAGGTGTTCTACCACACAGCCGTGCCTCTGCTTGGAAATACTGTGAAAATAACTTCCTCTGCTTGGAAATGCAGTGAAAATAACTTGCATGCTTCGCAAACGCAAGCGTCCTTTATATAGGCGTCGCAATATAACATGTAATATCCCAGGAATATTGCGTGGTACAAGCGTACATTGCCATCGGGCGTCAGAATATGTGACTATCATAACGATTCCATAGTTTAAAGCCAGCCACCCATTACAAACGGTACACACCTTACTGCGCGTATTCCCTTAACACCACGTAGTGGCCGGTGCATAGCAAGTTCGAAAACATTTCCCACATTTGCCGCGCATAATTTCTCCTGGTTTAAAGCATACTACCCATTACATAGTATGCACTAAGTGATTGAAGTACGCAGTAGGGACGGGATATCGCTATCGCGTTCAACTCTTAAAGGCGAAGCTTAAGGGTCCCCCGATTTTTTTTTTTTTGTTTTTACTGTCCTCGTTCTTCGCGGTACTCGTGTTCTCAGCGATAAGCCAGCTGGACCAATCCAAAGTTTCATTGCCCTGTTTGCCTGTGGGACAGGCATACTAAGGAGGCATCCTAGTGTTACATGGGCGGCTCTTTCCAAGCGCCGTCTTCCTTGGTTGGGAGAGAGTGCCACTGATTTAGGTCTCGACCGTTGTCGCGTTGTGCAGGTTATATTTCGCACCCATTATCGGAACCGACCGATCTACGAACTGCGCTTCCTCTTTGCAGAGCCTGAACCAGCCGTTAAAAGGCTCTTGCTTTTTTTTCGGTTTCGGATTTTATCGGCACTACCTAACTCACGCACTGCAAATTACCACAAGGTCCCAAGGCCTCAATAAATCGGGCAAACAAAAGAAAATGGACAACAATAAACTCATCGCGGCTTTTCTTTGCCAAGATTAGAAGACCGAACTCTGAGTTCACTGAAGAGGAACGTCAGTGATCCTCAGATAGCGTGCAATAGCTCGCCAACAGTCGGGGTTCAGCGCATCAATTCGTGTGACGTCATCCCGCAAGCAAATCACGGAACGCCGAACGATGCCCGTGAGCACGAAATACTTTTCCCTCAGACGAAGCTCGGCAGCAGCTTCCTCGCGCCGTGCTTCGTCGTCCGACATTCCGGCGACTTCAGACAAGTGACTCGTCAGACAGGGCCGTCCGGAGAAAAGCTCGAAGCACTCCGCGCTGTGCCGGTCCTCTCGACGTTGCAGGACGAACTCTACGGCGCGGTTAAGTGCGGCCTTGTTCCTTCTCACCGTGTCGAATATGTCGGGCGGTACGTGGGTGCGGTTGCCCGCCCAACATTTGAAGTCGACGATCAGCCTGTTAGACGACATTCCATGAGCGACCGAATCCATGAGCCGTTCAGGCTGATCGACGAGCAATATGGCCGACATATTTGTGATAGATTTGTTGCCTGCCAAGCATATCGGAAAACGCTGCCATGGTTTCCTCGGAAGCGGCCGCCCGAAGGGTTATGTCAACCTCGGCTATGGCTGCGTTGACAGTCAGCGCGCGCAAAATCTCGTTTGCAGACTCCCCGTTCCCGATTTCGATGCAGAGGAGCTTTGATGTGCCGATTCCTCTTCAATGTCTCGCATAGAAGGGCAACTCTGGCGTCGGGACTGTGCTTGACGTCAACGGTCAGGCTGTTGACCAGCTTGTTGGAGGCTAGCGCGTTGAAGAGAACGCTTAGGGTTTGTAGCGACAGCTGACCGATGTCCGTCAGCCAGATCTCCTCGGGGCTCTTTTGTGAAGATGCTAGTACAGGTGACAGGATTTTGAGGTAATCTTCTGTCCACGGTCCAAGCTGCACTCGGTCATAACATTCGTCTGCAAGTAGCTGCTTTGCCAGAGATGTTCTGCAAAAATGACCGAAAGGAACGGCCACGCTGGTAAACGTTCCCCAATAGGATGAAAGGATACATACAAGATAGACACAAGTATTTCCAAACGATATAAATGGATGGACAAGCAATACACAAGAATGATTGTGCGCCCTCGTACGAGTCTGCCCGATGTTGGTTAACGGCAAGACGTCTCGGCGCAATTTCGGCGCAAGAAGAACGAGCAATGTAAACTAGCTTTGCACATATGCGAATCATAAAGCATGTGCCGGAAAGGTCGGCGAGTAAAAAGATCGGAAAGGTCGGTGAGTAAAAAGATAAACACTCACATTTCTTCTTTGGAGCCCATGACTCCCGGAAGCATTAATTTCTTAAGACCCGATGTTGGTTAACGGCAAGACGTCTCGGCGCAATTTCGGCGCAAGAAGAACGAGCAATGTAAACTAGCTTTGCACATATGCGAATCATAAAGCATGTGCCGGAAAGGTCGGCGAGTAAAAAGATCGGAAAGGTCGGTGAGTAAAAAGATAAACACTCACATTTCTTCTTTGGAGCCCATGACTCCCGGAAGCATTAATTTCTTAAGACTCTTGTTGACATGCAGAGCCTTGCACAAGCCTGAAACATCGGCCATAGATAAGTTCCCGCAATATATGCGAAGAAAGTGCAGAGTGCTGTTCTTCGACAAGGCTTCCGACCACTGGCTCACTCCTTCGCATTCCTCGAGAAACACTGCTCCCATGTAAAGCGCTCTCAGAGTCTTGTTGTTCTCCAACGCCGATGCTACGGTACGCATGCAGTCGGCGTTTATGAACACGCAGCAGTGCAGCGAAAGCTCGCTTAGAGATTCGTTGACTTGAAGTGCTCTGAACAGTTCTTCGATCGAGCCACGCGTCTCTATGTACAGCGAGAGCTTCGTCAAAGTGCGATTCGATTCAAGAGCCCGAGCGATGACAGGAACTTCTCCCTGAAGGATGGGCTGGGCTGTGACTTCCTTCAAGGTTGCGGAAACACGCATCAGCCTCACCAGCGGCTCCATGTCGGGCATCCTGCTCTTATTGTGAGGCGACTTGAGCGTGAGTAACTCGCAGGCGACGAGGCTTTCAAGCATCCTCAGTCCGTCGCGTCTCTGCGGACTGTGTTCGCATATGTAGACCTTCTTCAGAGTTTGGCGGTTGCGCTCCAGCAGAGCCTCGATTTCGTCAGCGAAATACGAGTTGGTCTCGGCGGCGTCGATAGACAGCGTCTCGAGACCGCTGACGGTGTCCATGCCCCTTAGATCCAGATTGGCGCTGGAGCTCTCGGTGATGTTCAATGAACGGAGTCTGCGACGAGCCAGGGTCGATGAGTGAGGGCGGATGTGGATCGGGAAAGACGTCTGAGCCACGGGAGTGCTGTCTCGAATGGCGCACTTAACATCCAGCTCCTGGATGCACGGGTGGTGACGCAAGAGCTGCGATACAAGAAACGATGCTTCACGAGCGGCGGTCGCGGGGTCTCTGTACACTTCCACGTTGGTGATGTGACGTAGAAGTAGCGTGCCCGGTGTGGTCTCTACTAACTCGAAGGCGAGTCCGTGCATCACCAGGTTCCACGCCTTGAGATCGTCAAATAGCCAGCAGGTTCCCTCGGAGTTCGCCGCACCGCACGGCTTGTCGAAAGCCAGTCGTGTCTTCCACTGGTCTGTAGGCAAGCCATCGTAATTTTCGCCATCTGACATACTCTGCGTGCACGGTGTTGGCGCAACGCGTAGCTGCAGGAGCTGACTGGTCAGGGTAGAGTAGAGTAGATCCCTTCGACCGTGGCACACACCCACGCTGGGGGATTGACCAAGGGATGCGCTGGCGTTGGTGTCGACCGGATTCGTTGCTTTGTTCATTCCTGGTTAAGTGGCTCGACCCACTACGGCAAACTGCTCGTGAATTGGGCGGCAGTAGAAGGAAGACAAAGGAGAGAAGAAAGTGAAAGAGAAATTCTGTAAGGAAATGAATATTTTCGAGCGATGATTTTTGGGCTTTTACGCTCAGAAACCTTACTATGTTTATAAGGCGTGCCTTAGTGGGAGACTGCAGTGTAATTTTGACAACCGGAGGCTCTTTAACATAGACCTGAATCTAAATAGAGGAGTGTTCTTACATTTTGCCACCATCGAAATGCTGCCGCCATGGTCGGGAATCGGACCCACGTCTTCGAGCGTAGCAGCTTGGGATATTAAATGAGAAATGACGAAAACAGGCGAAGGCAATAAAATTTGGATCCATGAGCTCCTTCTCGCTTCCGTTTTTGATCGAGTTATTTCACATTGCACAACATTGCCTTGTTCAGTACTCCATATTGACTTATTCAAAAATAATATTGACTTAGTCAAAAATAATAGTCACTTATTTTTCCGTTTCAGCCGTGACATGCTCAATATCAACCGTTGTCGTGTCATTCGATAATTGAATTTTAGCACCAGATTTTCTATCAATTGCAGTGCTGGTCAGTATAGAAGATACAGTTTGGATGCTATCCTAGATAATCTGTGAATTTTTCATCTCTATCGTGATACGCCTGACGAGACGTGTGTCACAGTTCAGTATTTCCGATACATGAAATAATGTATCGTGTATTTTAAGATAGGAGTGACAAGACAGTGCCGTGCAACATCACCATGCGATTAAACTATGAACGTTGGCTGAACTCCGTTTGTCAGGCTGATGCTACTAAACCACCTGAATAAAACGAAGGCATCAACATTAACTTTATCATTCCAAATGCGTAGCTACCGCACTGTTCTGCGTGTGCCAATGGGTGCAACGCCTTTTGCGCAAATTCTGATGCCGTTATCTTGTCGTTATCGAAGTTTCTCTTGTGCGGTACTGTGTCAGGAAGTATGAAGAACGCAAGAACGGGGTTGCCTAGAGTCTAGTGGCTTTCACACACCAGCGATTTGAAGGATCGCGTCTATGGACTTACGCGTATACATGCCATGACACTAACGTACAGGTAAATAAATGTTTCACGCATACGATAAAGTTTAAAAAAAGAGTAGCGCGGCACAGCTCTGGAGTGGCGTGTAGCCGAACGCTTATGTCATGAACCTTCCGACTTTTGTCGCTTCGTTTCCACCGCTTTCAGAATGTCTATGTTAAATCTACACTCGCACTGCAGATTAATGCCTTTGGCATGCGCATGATTGTTACGTAGCTTCGTAGCGACGTGTACAGCTACATCAGGCGCCAGCGAAAAGCACACCCGCTGCCAGGCATATGTGTGCGTGAAACGGTTGTTTATTTTTTAACGTTTTAAGTAACTCGATTGTTCACTATCTTGCCAAGCGCAGGTCGTTTTCACTGCGGCACTATGAAAGCATGCATCAGGCAGCGTTTGACGTTTCACAGCAGTATAGTTCGGACCTATGAGCTCACGTGAGGTTATCGAGTGAACAGAGTGAGAAGAATATTTGTTGTGGAAACATGGACTCGTTGATCTTGCATGCTTTTCAGTGGAAAAAAGCACTATGGACGCGAACAAAATATTTCGGGCACAGATAAAATGAAAAATTATACTGCGCTTACTTGCCGCAAATGACTTGTCCTTTCTTTGTTCTAAAAATTCTGTACATTACCATATCAATCTTGCGCACGGAGGCATAAAGACAACAAACAAGAACACACAAGCGAAAAAAGATGTATAACACCATAGCAACAGGGTTATTTTTGTTTTTATTTTTTTTTACTTGTGCCCTAACTCTCTGGTTGAGAACAAAAAATCACGCCATATCCACGAAGTGAATGATGATGAGTGGGCGAAGCTCGATCGTTTTCATCCATGGCAGAAAGAGAATGTGTGGTCTGGAACGCGCTTATACTTCATGGTCATCAGCGTCATCGTCATCGTTATCACGTGTAGTGGGTACATTCCACTATACTGCGTCATCATCATCTTTATCACGTGGAGTGGGTACATTCCACTATACGTGGCTATCTACCTACTACTACTACTACAGAGGAGGGACAGACCCACACCCTTATGAGCTTCGCCCGTAAAACATACCTGAATAACTATTCCCATCAGGATGAGGCATGTTTCTGCGTGAACAAAGATCCCAAACCAACTCATCATATCGTAATGGAATGGAATGGAAAATAACTTTATTGTGTCCTGCGGAACGTGACTGGGCCGAGCACCCGCCTCAGTCCCACGTAGGGACCGGCAAGCCGAGCCTGCCGGCCACCTCGAGGGCCCGCTGGGACAGCCGTGACCGATCATCGGGACCGGGCTGCGTCGAAGCGTCTTTGTTCACGCATGTTTCGGCGTGATCAAAGATCCGAAGCTGCCCAATCATATAATAATGTTCCATTACTTTTACTATATACGACAGCATACAGACCGTAAATGCGACCGCGGCGGTCGCATTTCGATGGAGGCGAAATGCTCGAGGCCCGTGTACTGTGCCATGTCAGTGCACGTCAAAGAGCACCAGAAGGTCAAAATTTTTCGAGCCCTCCACTACGGCGTGCCTCATAGTCATGTCGTGGTTACGGCACGTAAAACCCCAGGTATTATTAGTGAGGCTCTTCAGGGTTTCTCTCTGCGGTACAACAAGCAAGCGGGCTCCGGGAAGGTGAAAGTCAATCGATTGCTTTGCCTAATTATGTTAAATTGGCGGGAGAATTTCTATACGTTGCTCACCCGTGGCACTGATGAGGAACAAGTAAGTATACCAGGTTTGTTTCGGAGGTAGTTTCAGATACTGTTTTCGGTTCCTTGATTATGTTATTTTTGTTCAAGTTGCGAGCACGAAGTATGACACGGTCAATAATGTGCTTTTGGCAATTCTGCTGTCATATAAGTATCTATAAAAGTTCCAGGATGCCGGCGCATCTTCTGCGCATATTCTGCAATAGCTATGAGCCTATGAATATGGGATTACCGTTGTACAATATCGCGTGTGGCTGCTGTTCAGAGGCGTATACAAGCAGAAATTTCTTTCGGAGGGGGGGGGGAGGGGGGGGACAACACTTTTATCTGAAGTGGGAAAGGGCAGGCAGATGTGTTCGAGTGTCATTTTGTGCTCTGTATGCCATGGAGAGAGAGAGAGAGAAAACATTTATTGAGTAAAGATTTTGAGTGAAGGTGGGAGGGTCCCTTTATTCCAGGAATCCTCTGGCCTGGACAGCCCGCCGGGCTCGAGCGATGGTAAAAAATAATAATTGCGGGTGAGGCACGGGCCCGGTGTGCCACCCCTTGGATACTCTACTGCTGCTGTTGAAATGTCGCATTTGCCGATCTATAGGCTTTTTGTAGAGGTTTGTTGAAAGGCGTTAATGCCACGCTTGGAAATGTTACGCGGAAGCTTTATTGATGGGTGGAGCGTGTTGAAATCCCACGTAAACCGAAGGAGGCCTCCTTTATCGTGGTTCCATGCCATAAATATGTAGGCCAAGATCACCTGTAATATAGGCTAAAGGTTTCCAAAGTGGGCCCCTGAATAAATGGTATTTCAAGAGATACCGTAAAGGTTCTCACAATGTTTGGGGCAGGCCCGTAGCCAGAAATTTTTTTCGGGGAGGGGGGGGGGGCACCCGTTGGAAACCTTGAAAACCACCTATTTTCATTATTTATTCGGGGTAAAACACCCCCCTCCATCTGAATTTTAAGAGGGGGGCAAGCCCCTAGCTCCCCCCCCCCCCCCCCCCAGCCCTGGCTACGGGCCTGGTTTGGGGCTATATTTGCACCCATTGCAGAGCCAGTGACCTGAGGGAAGTGCTTACCATTAAACGTGTATTAATGTCTATATATATCGACAAGGGGATGTGGCGAATGACCTGAAGCTTATGCAATGATCTTGTTGTTAGCCTTTCATTTCCAAACCGCTTTCATAATTATCAACCTTGAACCCACACTGGTGCGATTCATGTAGTAACATGTACAGGTACTACAC
>JALIZH010019632.1:0-10332 GCA_030522465.1 Rhipicephalus appendiculatus | reverse complement strand
GGCATTCCTTGGTGTCCTCGGCACGTCCGCCATCGCCCAACAACAACGTGACGACCCCGGAGTTACTTGGTTTAATTAATTACTTGGACGGACGATCTCGGAGTGCACCCAGAGTTTTTTACAAGAGTATTGTCGTCGTTTTCTTTACGGAACGGAGTCCTCTACAAAAGAAACTTTTCTTCGATCGGATCTCCCCTACTTGCTCGTCATTCCTGCAGCCCTTCGTACTGAAGTGCTTCGAGCATGTCACAACGAGGTGACTTCTGGCCACTTAGGCTACACGCGTACACTGGCAAGAGTTCAGCAAAGGTACGACTGGCCAAGGCTCCCCACAGGCCGTGAGCACCACATTCGTACTTGCCTCGACTGCCAGCGACGCAAGTCGCCTCCGACGAAACAGCCGGCCTGCTGCAGCCTGTTCAGGTCCCACGTACACCATTCGACCAGATCGGCATGGATATCTTGGGTCCACTTCCGACCTCTACTGCAGGGAACCGCTGGGTTATCGTCGCAACGGATTACCTGACCCGGTACGCCGAAACGAAGGCTATCCAAAGAAGCACAGCAGCGGAGGTCGCGAGATTTTTTATAGAAAATGTTGTACTACGACATGGTGCACCAACCGTCCTGATAACAGACCGCGGAACAGCATTCACGGCAGCTCTTTTAGAACACGTCTTGATGTTAAGTGGAACGAGTCATCGTAAGACCACCGCCTACCACCCGCAAACGAACGGACTGACAGAGCGCCTAAACAAGACGATAGAAGACATGCTGTCGATGTACGTGGATGTCCAACATAAAAAATTGGGACGAAATCTTGCCCTATATCACGTTCGCGTACAATACAGCTAAACAAGAAACGACTCGCATGACCCCATTCAGCCTCGTACACGGACGGGGAGGTACGCACAATGCTGGATGCGATGTTGCCACATGAATGGGACGACACTGACACGGGCGCCGACATATTTACCGAACGCGCGGAAGAAGCCAGGCCCAGCTCGCACGCTTGCGAATCCGCCAGCAACAAGAGTATGACGCAGGCCGCTACAATGCCCACCGTAGAGCCGTAACTTACGAAACCGGCGACAAAGTGTGGGTTTGGACTCCCATACGAAAACGTGGACTGTCCGAGAAACTCTTAAGGCGGTACTTCGGACCATATCGAGTATCGCGACAGTTGAGTGACGTCACTTACGAGGTCGTCCCCGACGGTCCCTCTTGCACGAAGCGTCGCCAGCACCGGCCTGAACTTGTACATGTGGTACGCATGAAGCCGTATGTCAGCGACTGACTGTGCGTTTTCATAAAACGGTGGCTCTGATGTAGCATCGGGGGCGATGCTCCCTGTAAGGAGGGGCAAGTGACACGTGTATATACGTAAAAGACAATGACGATGGAGGTGTTTTTCAGACTCCGGCTAGTGGGACAGCAGGTTTCGGAGAGAAAGACGAAGAAGACATTTTTCTGTACAGCTGATCTTGAACACGCTGTTTCGCTGTCGCAAGTTGTTCGCGTCTTTTGTTCGCGTTGCATCGCGACAATATATACATATACATATACGGCAAATGACGCCGACGCCGACGCCGACGGCGAAAACTAACCGCGAGTGTCCATATAATTGCTATCGCAATAAAACAAAGTCAAGTGTGGTGTAGTGGGTAACGTGTCAGCCTCAGGATGAGTAGTGCGTCAGGTGGTGGGTCGAGGTGGTGGGTCCGGCGCGCTCGTTTTCATTTTATTTTTCTTCCCTTTTTTTGCCACAGTGCTCGTATTTCAGCCTTAATTTTAATGTGGACACGGCCAAAATTTTCAAAAACAATTTAAAAGCCCGATTATGGCCCATAGCGGGTGTCCCAGTGTGCAGCGGGCCAGCGTCCGGCGTGCCTCGTGCAGCGTGCTACCGTCCCAGTATCGAGCGCCACACTGGTCCAATAATCAGGTATGGCGCTGGGACAGTGCCAATGGGTTTTTCCATAGGGCACGTCTTTTCGAAGATAATACAGTGGAATATTTTAGGTATCCAGCAACAGTTGTATAGAATAGGATTTGTGGCGACGTTTCTGAACGGTTTCTAGAAAGTAGGATTTTTCGCGACCTTTTCAAAACGTTTTCTAGGTGGTCTTACAAACGGATTGTAGCCATACATTAGACAAGATATAAGACGTTTTCTAAACATCTTGCTTCCATTCTATAATGTTTGCTACGCGGTTATATGGTCCCGAATAAACGTTTATCGAACGTCAATTCTCTGTTTCGTGCAACCTCGGATAGAAGAACCACAAAAATGGTGGCACCTTTCGAGGAAAATTAGGGAGGGATGGATGGTGAAACTTTTCTTAAGAGTCCGGAGAGACGACTTGCGCGCAGTGGGCTTCTTCCAAATAAGGGGGGCGTTTTATTTTCCTTCTCAATACTGCGGTTCAGCGGAGAGACAAAGTCGTGTTTATTGATGTTTGAAATCGTGAAATTGAATAATCTATGTGGATGAGTGAGGGTTATCGATGGCTTAGGCCATCGATAAAGGTTCACATTACCCCAAAAAGATCCCATTATCCAAAAGAGGAGCTTTACCAGCGTCATCCCATAGCAACAAGAAGCTCGGGTACGATGTGGTCAAACCTCCTTTTTGGGTCACGTGATCGAGCCAACGCAGTTGATAGCCATCTAAAACATCTTTTAGGGCAAAAGAAAAATTGACAGAATCAAGGTGATAGGACACAGCGCTGGGTGCGGTCGCCTTTCTTTTGTCGTTTTGTTGCGCTCAAAGTTACTATGGATAAGTACCGACTCGCCCTTCAACGCAACCGATAGGCCTCAATCACCCCAACAGATGATGTTTTTTCACAGAAATTTCATCCGCGGAGGATGCACATCACCAACATTGGTGGCGAACGAGCAATGCTATCAATCGCCCTAGCGGACGAAACATCAAATCATCGCTCGGTGGAGGTAACTCTCACTTTGCCCTGTGCCCAACGCGCGCCACAAACCATTACCTGACGATTGCTGGCCCTGTTCTTTCATCGCGCGAAGCAAGCGCGTGCTACTGTTGTGCCACATACTATCGTAACCATATGGAGAATCCAAATGGTGCGAAATATACACGTTAAACTTCTCCGGTAGTTACTCAAGTGGTGCAAGGATCTGAAGCGTGAACAGCGCAAGTGCGCCTCGCGTTACTTACGTGGTCATTACATTTTACCGTCATATTTTTTTGTGAACATCATTATTGACTATTTGCATGGGTAAGCACGATCATTGTGCTTACTCAGTGTGGCCTTCAGGAAACGTGTGTGTAAATTACCGCGATAGTTCACGAACCGAGCGAGCCCGCGCGAAAGTGAAACCCCCCTTGATGTAAAAGGGTAGCGGCACTTTCCTGCTCGCGCGCATTTCCTCCTCGATTCTCCTCGCCTGGACGCGGCACGCCCTGCGCACAGATCAGTTGCGAGCCCCCTGATCTTCACTATGAATCTTCAATATGAATGCATTCACTTACGACACCAGTTTTCCGGAATAGTCTGGCAGCATTGTCCCCGTCAATAATAAACACGTCTCGTTCCTTTGTGCTGTTAATTTTTAATGTTTGCCTGGAGTGAACGCTTCGGAGTGTAAGAGATATTTTCATGGGGTCGTGATGTGGACGAAGGCAGCGGTCGGTTTGTTCAAGATGAAATTCTTTATTTGGCCGTACTTGTGGCCGGGAAACTGAATGTCAAATACAGCAATGCACACTGTCTACCGATAGCGGCGAACAGAGAGTCGGCCGTCGAAAAAGTGATCATCGTTGGGACGCGCCGTCTTTTATACATCATGCATCGAACTTTCCAGCCTTATCACTGGTGGTCGCGCAAACTCTGGAATAAGCTTGACTGTTCACGTCTTGCGCGCAATCTTAACGAAATGATCTACTACAATCTTCAAGCTTCTCGAAAATTGAGGCGCGGTCTGCGCCGATCATTGCTGGCAGTGTTTGTGTGCGTAAACCGAATACAGCAAAAGCGCGTAGCATTGCTCCCCTCTGAAAAAGCATCACCCCGATGCCTAAAGTAGAATATGAAAAAAAATTCATACAACAATAAATAACAACACCGCGAGTAAAAACTTGAGTCCGCAGGTTACTTAACGCGCATAGAGAGGTTTAGGGCGCACCACGTGGACGACCTCGGGACGTGCCTGACGTCGCTGAGAGTTCGTGATAACGTTGAGGACAACCTCGTAGTCGAATACGCGGAGAAGTCGAGGTATCCTATACGGTCTGAAGTATCGTCGCAGAAGTTTTTTTCTCTGTCTGCGTCGGCGTATCGGTGTCAAGACCCACACACAATCACCGGGCTGGTACTCCCTGTGGCGTCACCGGTGATTATAGTGACGGCTGTCGATCATCTGCTGGTCCTTGATACGCAGGCGGGCGAGCTGGCGCCTTGCAAATTAGTAGTGACTTCGGAATTGTCTTCGCCGGTGGTAGCTGGCAGCGTTGCGTCGAGCGTCATTGTCGGGCTTCTTCCGTAGACCAACTTGTACGGTGACAGCTGCGTCATTTCTTGCACTGCCGTGTTGTATGCGAAGGTCACGTAACGAAGGATGGCATCCAACGTCTTGTGCTCGACGTTGTGAAACCATTGTGCAGTGGGTGGTAGGCGGTGGTCCGGTGGTGGCTTCTTTGGCTGTATCTCAAAATCACCTGAGTTAGCTCCGCAGTATGGGCCGTACCTTTGTCGGTGATGAGGACCTATGGGCGGCCATGACGCAGGACGATGTTGTCAACGAAGAACTTCGCTACCTCGGCGTCACTGCCTCTAGGTAGGGCCCTTGTTTCGACGTAGCGGGGGGATTGAGTTGGTAGTTACGACGATACATTTATTCCCGCAAGTCGACGTAGGGAACGGCCCCGGTTGGTCTATACCTAGTTGCTGGAACGGTCGATGAGGTGCTTCGATCGGCTGAAGAAAGTCTGCTGGTCTTGTCGATGGTGTGTTGCTTCGCTGACAGTCTCCGCATGTACTGACGTAGCGAGCGATGTCAGCCAGTAGTACTTTCCCTGTATTCTTGCAAGCGTGCCGGAAACACCCAGGTGTCCAGCCGTCGGGTCGTCGTGTGGGGACTGTAGGGCTTCTCGTCTCACTGCTGAAGGAACCACGAGAAGGTGATTGGCCCTAAGGGGCGAGAAGTTATTTGAGAGAACGCCGCCTCGCAAGAAAAACGACGCCAGTCCTCTTTTGAATACCATCGGGACAGTGGTGGTCCTGCCCTCAAGTTATTCCGCAGGGCCCCTAACTTCCGGGTCCGCTCGCTGTCGCTCGGCGAAGTCGTTGTCACTTATGGTTCCGAAGACGCTGTCATCATCCTGATCGTCATAGGGTGGCGCGTCGAGGGGCATGACAGGCAGTCGGCATCAGAGTGCTTTCATCCGGACTTGCAAACGACGCTAATGTCGAATTCTTGAAGTCTCAGACTCAACCTTGCGAGTTGACCAGAAGGGCCCTACAAATTACGTAGACAACACAGTGTGTGGTGATCGCTCCCAACTTTGAAGGGTCTGCCGTATAGGTAGGGGCGAAACATGGATGTAGCCCACATGATGGCCATACACTCTTTTTGTGTTGTGGAATAGTTGATTTCTGTCTTGGATAACGAAAAGCTAGCACAAATGATCACCCTTTCCAGCCCGTAAGCCTTCTGCACAAGGACGGTGCCGAGTCCTACGCTCTCGCGTCAATGTGAATTTTGGTATCCGCGTATTCGTCGAAATGCGCTAGTATCAGAGGAATCGCTAGTATCAGTTATTGGAATGCTTCGACTTGTGTCGTTTTCTACTTGAATGACACATCGGTCTTCGTGAGGAGCGTTAGCGGCTCGGCGATTCTCGAAAAGCCCTTGGCGAAGCGTCTGTAGTAGGCGCACAAGCCGAGAAATCAGTGTACGGCCTTCTTGTCGGTGGGTGGCGGGAAGGCAGTTATGACGGCAGTTTCCGGCGGGTCTGGGCGAACACCGTGCTTGCTGATGACGTGGCCCAAAAACGAGAGTTCCTCGTATGTGAAGCGGCACTTTTCTGTCTTCAAGGAGAGTCAGGGAGGGCTTCATTGCTTGAAGGACATCTTCAACCGCCGGAAGCGTTCGTCGAACTTTGAGGCAAACACAACGACGCCGTCCAAGTACACATGGCACGTCTGCCACTTCAAGCCGGCCAGTATTCTAACGCATAACGCGTTGGTAAAGGCGCAGGGTCCGAGCAATGACCAAAGGGCATGACCTTGAACTCGAACAGACATGTTATAAAGGCAGTCTTTTCCCGGTCTCACTCGTCGACTTCGATTTGGCAGCACTCCGTCTTGAGGTCCACCGACGAAAAATATTTCGCGTTGTGGAGTCGATCCAGGGCATCGTCTATTCGCGGGAGAGCGTACACGTCCTTCTTTGTGACTTTGTTCAGGCGACGATAATCGATACAGAAACGTAGAGCTCCATCCTTCTTCTTCACTAACACCACAAGTGACGCCCACGAACTCTTAGACGGCTGGATAATGCCGACGCTTAGCATTTTGTCGACCTGTTTCTTAACGACCTCGCGTTCTCGTTTGAAAACTCGAGACGGCCTTTGACAGATTCTTCTGTTATAATGCGATGTTGAGAGACTGGAGTTTGCCGGATCCTTGACGATGAAAAGCAGTCCTTGAATGGCAGGAGAAGCGCTTTGAGCTGGTCTTGCTCACGCTTTGAAAGGCTTGGATTGACGTCGAAGTCTAGGTGGGCGCCTCGATTCGTTGAAGCAGGTTCCTTAGCATCGAAGAGGAAGAAAGCATGCTGGTGTCCACGAAATCAGCCAAGCAGCTGACCGTCGTACTAATGTCGACATGCCTGTATTCGTGGATGAATTTCGTCAGCATTACCCTCTCTTTGCCATGCGGCAGCTCGGCTATGCCTCGTGTGCCGCAGATCTCATGGAACAGAAGCAGGTGCTGGTCGCCCTCGATGAGTCCTTCTAGCGCTGTGGGTTCTTCGGTGTCGACGGGAATGAGCACGCTGCAGAAAGGCGGAACGGTGACCTGCACTTCTATCTCATTCAAGGCATGGTGACCAATTTTCCTATCCGGCGAGGTAGAATTGTCTACGGAAAGCATTATCAATAGGGATCGTAGGTGCAGCAGGACCACAAACCTCGCCGGATATTCTGGCCTCTCGCCGTGCTGACTCCAGTCGGCGTTATCAGGTGGCCTCCAGCTGTCCGGATTTCAGTTCAGAACCAGAATCATTCAGAATCAGAATCATATTATCGCTACATCAGATTTTAAAAAAATTGAAGGACACTTTGTACATTCTAAAGTGTGTTCGGCGAAAGCGTCTGGCCGTTCCACTGACTATGCCATGTCTTTTTTTTCTTTTACACTCTCAGTGGGATAACACACAAAGCGAATGTGTGCGTGTTTTCTTTTTTAAATTTTTTTACGCGAGTCGCAGCGAGACGCGGACGGCGCCTGTCCTTGTCTGTTTCTCCTTCTTGTGTGTCGTGTTAAGTTGCGCTCTCACGATGGTTTCTATGTCAAAGCACCAACTCGCCCAACAGTCAACTCTTCTAATCTTCCTCCGTTCGCATGCGTTAGTATTTTCTCGCGCTTTGTGCATCGTGCAAACGACATAGCGTTCCAGCGCTTAAAGGGGAACTCCGGCGATTTTTCTATACTCACTGATTAAAATAAAACTTTAAACATCAGTTCTCTTCGGTGCCCTGATGATATGTGCCAAATTATACAGCCGTACGTAATTTAGTTTTTTTCGGAAAAGGAGTTTTAAAAATTGGTAACGAATTCCGAAATCACCTTCAAATGCGGGCCACCCTGTGTACGTGACGTATGGGCGTACTTCTTTTCTCGTCCCCCCAGACGGACGCTTGCTCGCGGCGCGCGCTTTTAAATGCGAATGCATTTCTTAGTCGGGCTATGTCAGGCATCCCGCGTTGGCGTTGTCCGGCGTTGTCCGCGAGAAGGAGGATAGGTGTCCGCGCGCCGGCAGGTGTTATCTCTCCGCTCTCACTCCCTCTCCCATAGCAACAGATGTGGGCGCGCGCGCTTATCCTCGCCCCTAGCAACCGCAGCGGGTGGTGCGGGCGGAGTAGCGGAGAGTGAGTGGAGAGGAGGAGCGCGCTCTACGCGTGAGGGCGCTCGCATCGCGGGAGCTCGGCGGAGCTATACATGAAAAAAAAAGGAAAAAATTTAAAAAAAAATAAATAAAAAAAAATTAAAAAACAGAAAAAAACTCAAAAAAGCAAAAAAAAAACAAAAAAAAAAAAAAACAGGCGCTGCGCCGTGCTCCCGACCGGGCTGCAGAAATTAGGCGCCTTTTCCTTCTTCGAACCACAACGACCATATATAAATGGAGGGAAGCGCGCGCGAAATGCATTCGCATTTCCTCAATGATTCCCTTCGGGGAGGTGGGCGCATTTTTTCTTCAGGCGACGCTTCCGCGCTCATGTAGTTGCACTCCTCATCGCTGGACTCTTCGCTGGTCAGTTCAGACGAGCTGGCACAGCTTGTTTCCACGTCGGAAGACATCGGCAGTTTGCTTTTCCCGCGAAAGAAGAGGCACGTGAGCAATGTTTACGTTTACGCCGTGGTGGCGTGTAGCGGATTTGGTGACGCCATGACGTCATCGCGTACCCAGCATGGAGCACGGAGCAGCTCCCCGTTTCGGTTTCGGTTTTGACTCGTTTTTCATTGCTTATTTAAAATTATTGACGAGTGTGTCGGCAAAATGAACCGCCCTAGCTGTCAAGGACTGTTAATACTATTTGAAAACGGCGTTATCTCGGTATGGTCGAAAATGCACCGGAGTTCCCCTTTAAATTGACGGGCTCTTTGTAAATTCGAAGGTGTATTCCGTGAACGCCTGTGTCCATTGAGACGGCGTCGGTCAGAATGACTGCAAACGCTGGGCACAGCGAAGCTACGCAAGCAAAGAGCGAGCGCTGTAGAGTCCGACGCGACCGGCGTCCGTTTGCGCATCCCGGCGGCCACCTGGCTCCGTGCCAGAGCTCGGTTGGACGGGACGGACGGACATGGACGGACGGACGGACGGACGGACGGACCGACAGACAGACAGACAGACAGACAGACAGACAGACGGACGGACAGACAGACAGACAGACAGACAGACAGACGGACGGACAGACGGACGGACAGACAGACAGACAGACAGACAGACAGACAGACAGACAGACGGACGGACGGACAGACAGACAGACAGACAGACAGACAGACACCGGACGGACGTGAGCATGAGACATTAAAGGCTTTCGCCTTAACAAATGCAGGTTTTGAGGGCCGTGAGATGAAAGCCACAAAACGGCTTCACGAGGCCCACGTTCCCTTGAACTTGGCACCAACGGAAGGCAAGATGAACACGGAACAGCAAGAAATGTACTATCGTCCTTTTACCCCAACATATACAAATACAAACAAAAAGAAATTAATCATATATTACATAAAAATACATATGTTTTCACATACCGTAATGTAATTGTGCATGAGAAACGCATCTTATCATAAAGTGTTACAATTTTTTATTACATTGCAGCGCATACAATGTAAAGTTACTGTAGAACATATGTTGTCATAATACGCACAAAAATAGAAGTTAATAATAGATAAAAAATATGAACACATAAAAAAAAGCAAACAAAAAGCTTGCTCGGAGATGATCGGGTAACCCGCGAATCCTCCGTAGACATCTCCTCCGTAGACATAGAGGGGGAGAGAGAGCTTTTAGATGCGAAGCATCTTATGCTCGGGGGCTCTGTCCGTCCCTACCGCGTCCCGCGTCCCGCGTCCGGCCACTTTCATGAAGTAGGGAAGCACCCATTATGCGAACCAGAACCCTGTAGTAATATGAAGGCCGTCAACCCTAACACAGTCATCAGAGTCATGGCCGAGAGCACAGAGGAGGCTGCTTAGCAATGGCTACGCAGGTGTTTCTGTCGCCCAGGTTGACCCCATTCCTTGAGTCATGGCCGAGAGCACAGAGAGGCTGCTTAGCAATGGCTAGGCAGGTGGTGTTTGACGCTCAGGTTGATCCCATTCCTTAATCTTGCTTGCATGTGTTTGGAGGGGGGCTTAGTCCTTCCCGCGTCCCACAGCGCATGCGCGTCCCCTCCCCCTCTCTCTCCTAAGCTCACCCCCTTTCTCTCATCTAGGAATCATCTACTCTACGGAGCGGCCCCCCGCGTCCCACATACCCCCTCACCGCATGCGCGTCCCTTCCACTGTGCTTTCCTACGCTCACCCCCCTTCCTCTACTCTAGGAATCATCTACTCTACGGAGCGGTGCATGCGC
>JALIZH010019631.1:0-52051 GCA_030522465.1 Rhipicephalus appendiculatus | reverse complement strand
CGGCAGCAAAGGATACACAATTCGAGCAGTACACTACGGTGATGAAGGGATTTGAAGCATTTTGATTCGGCGCTTTTCTGCAGAAACTCCACAGAGGCGCTGCCGCAAGGTGTATGTGAACTGATATCTTTGAAACACTTACGGTGTGACACCATGATGGTCAATCATAGTGTAAAGAATAACCTGGCGAAGGAGAGCCAGATGTCGGCAGGAATGGAAATGGCAAAAATTTGGATTGATGGCCGAGGAGAAAAAGTCTAGAGACAATGGGTCAGAAGCAACGATGATGGCGTCAACGTAACCATGGTAAGAGTCGTCAAGAGCGTAAGGATAATCAAATTTGTCGTCAGCTTCAGTATGCACCAAAGTATCTCCTCGGAGCAACATGGCTGAGTATTGGTAGTGACGACCAGCGCCTGCCTTCCATTGTACTATTCCAGACACTGATGAGCGCAAGAAAGAAGACAAAAGACGCCATGCTGTCGCTTTGTAGAAGATACCTGACGAATGTATATTTTTTATTTTGTCAGTATTTATACTTTATGTAAAAGACATGCCAACGAAGTCACGTGTCACCACATGCGTCGAATAACAATACCCCAGAAAACACGCATAGCAAAAGGATATACAAGTGAGAAAAGACCGCACGAACGAGTTCTCTTCTTCTGGAAGATGCAGCACTTACTGTGACTGAATTTACACAACAGCAATCAACACTGCGGCAAAGCAAAAAAAAAAAAAAAAGCAAAATGGTATAGCACCTTCTCTGCATCGTCTCTCGCTGCTTCGTTCCGATATACTTACCCTCAGAGCCCGTTAAGAACTATGCCTACCAGCCATCATGTTAAGCTTACGATGACATTTGTTGGTGCGGTAACCTTTAGCGTATTAGCTTTTGGTAATCGCAGTTTCCGGTGGCTTGAACACTTACCAGTGCCTGTGCCGTAGCATTGGTATCGCAGAGGAAAGCAGTACCGGACGAGCTAGCCACGCAATCGTCACCGATGCCCGCTACTGCGCATATCTGCAAACATAGAGTAATGATATTAGCTAAATAGCCGCATTTACATGAATGAAATGGTTGCACATCACGTAAACGAAATTGGTGCTATTACTGGATTTTTAGTTTCAATGTCATTTTGTTTTCTTTTTGAGAGGAAAATTCCTGAACTAAAAGCCGCTGGTAGATTGAGTCCAGAAACCTCTATAGATAGTAGAACGAAGTTTTCTGCCTCAAGAAAAAAAAGGCGAAATGCTAAATACCTACAAGGAACTACCACTAAATAGCAACGAAATACGTATTAATATTAAAGAACATGTGCGTCAGCTACTGTTAGGACTAGGATGCAGCGGGTCTCGTCATTGGTAGCTGGCCACACTCGTGGGACCTATAGGCCAACTTTTCTAGAGAGGAAGGAGCATTCTTAACGGAGAACAAAGGTTTATTTACATAGTTACAAGAGAGAGAGAGAAAGGGACCATGAGATATTTCGCACAAAAGTCTTCGGCTCATATTCGCCTCGAGATCTTGGAGTGGCGCCCTCTCGCGTGTGACGTCAGGGAGAGGACTCGGATGGAGCTCTTCGCGCGCGCGTTCGCTAAGTGAAGGCTGCTCGACGCTGCCAGCCTGTCTATCGCGCTCGAGTTATTGAAACATTGGTGGGCGAGTTGATAAAGCAATTTGTACTGAATGTTCAAGCAATATGCACAGCGAAATCGAGCGGAGTTGCCGTCAGGAGCACGTTCTGTGTCAATTGCTCCTGTTGTCGTCTGCTAGCCATCCATGTGTACATCTGCTTCTATGGTGAATTTTTCTTTTCGCGACTGTTCTATGGCCGTGGCGCACTCAAAATGACTTTCCTGCCCGTTTTCGATAACTGACTTCAGCGTTCGGGCTTCAGCTTCATCCATGTCTGCGTTAAAGCGCAATAAATGTATACCGCGTGCTGCGCGTGTTCGGTTGCCAAGCCTGCTCCTTCGGTTCAATTCATATGTTCGGAGCATGACAAACGACGTGTGATGTCCTTCAAATAAATTAAGTGGCGTTACCGGCAACAACGTTTGATTAAATACACATTTTTAGCAGCTGCTGTGTAAGCGCGTCGTAAGTACTTTAAATTGAAACACGAAATAAACAGGGTGAGTATAAAGGGGATGCGCGACGGGGATATGAAATATCGGTAGGTTGTCCGGAGTGATTTTCTTTTGTTTTTGTTCTATTTTTTTTGCAACATATTTTAATCCTTACGTTAATAAATCGACGTTTGTTCACTCGTTCACGGTGGTCTGAAAATATGCTGAACAGAATTAGTGTAATCATACTAACGTTGATAAATATAAAGCTTTCGCATCAAAAGATGTATTTGCAATAAAATACTGTAAATAAGTCTCAACGATCGACTCCTGATGTGGCTTGGCGCGAGCACTGTACTAAAGAGACTCGAGTTCCTTATGCATTTGCCTAAGTTGACTCGAAGGCGAAAGCCATCTTTTTCTTGAGTCGATGTATTGTTCCTTCGCCGCCCCCCCTCCGAATGCTTTCTGGACGTAACGTGGTTTTGCATTGAGGCTTTCTACACATCACCTGGTTTTGCATCGCCTCCGAGATTGGCCCACCAATCACGGAGGCAATGCAAAGCGACGATGTCATGTGATGACGTAATCATGTGACATGATGTTATGACGTCACAAATTTTGTCGGTCTCGGATGTCATGATGACGTGACATGTGATGAATTTTCGCATCACTCGTGTTGACGCTGGCGACGCGGGACGCTGACGGTCAATTTTCGCAATTTATGTGGAATCTAAGGCTCCTACCTTTCAGTCTTGTTACAGCACGGTAAAGAATCACAATAATCAGCCACAGGGGCCAAAAGAATGGTGGGAAAGAGCTCTCTTTCTCTTCTTCCTGGACACATTCGCCGATTTTTCCTAATGTTTACGAAGCTGTACTATCGGTGTCAAGTGAAACGCGAACACTGCAGCAGATCGCGTTGCCCAAACATTAGAAATACAGTGCGCGCCATCCTGTCATTACCATTGGCAGGCTCGCACAGTCGAGTAGGCAGCACTGCGCGATCGAAAACATGAATGCGGCTCATGAACGTATCCATCTCTAATCATAAGAGTCGAACTGTACCACGCGCACTACTGCTGGCGTTTCATTCCGAGCGATCTTACTTGCATCCAGCTCGCCCAATCTATGCTAGTGGTCCGCTATAACATGCTGGTCGATGAACTTATCGATTTCGTATTGTCGGCTGTCGTGTCTGCACAAGTCCACATGACTACAATTAGGAGTGGAACGTGAATTTTCGTTCATCTCACGTCTGTTTACACAACGCTGAATTTTGCGAATAAGCCGCAAAATTGATCGCGCTGCGATTTCAAAGCAGCGGAGACTCTCTTTAATTCACTTGGCGGGGGCGTTCGCGCTTTCACGTAAGCTATTTCAACGCCATCCAGCCCAGTGAGCGACGCTACGAACTCGGGGGCATGAACCTGACCGCGATGGCTGTCGGTAAACAAAAGATATGTTAAATGTTAACGTTTCTTAAACTCATGTAATGCTAGCAGTCATCTCAATAAATATCATTAGAAGAAAATGCAGCTAGTAGTCGAGGAACGCCGTGCGACGCGAGCGAACTATAACGAAAATGCTGCTGTTTTAGCCAGAGCGTAGCAGACGACAAAAGCCGAATCCCCGCCTTTGCGTCACCGGAGCGCCGTTCGCAGCGCCGCCATCGGTCGCACACGAGGCGAATAGCCCTGCGTCTGCTAACACTGAGACACTCGGGAAGCGATGACAGCACCTCCTGTCAATCCTGTGTTTTAGACATAGACAGCTGGACACAGACAGTTTATTTGGCATTTAGTCCTTACAAGGAAGACAAAATGCCAGGACCGGAGCAAAAAGCCACTTTCCAGCACCTTGACATGGGCCCTGGTTACATTTGGCAAGGAAGTTTTCATTGAAAACAAGACATGTACAAGCATATGACATAATCATTAATTGTTGCACATTGATATCAATTATACAATATCAAAACACAATGGATATCACATTCGAATTAGAATGCCTATTGCATGTGTACAACAACAACAAAAAAAAACATATAAAGCGAAAGACACGGAGGCTGTCCCACACACAGCCACAGCGATAGCAGCGTTCGCATGCCCTTTCAAGCACAGCTGCGCCTCGGGCGGTGGTCGCTGGCTTTATATGAAACTGAGGCCGCAGTTTCGTGGCCATAAGAAGTATCAAATGACTCTGCCTGTACGGAGAACTTCATTGTAAGCGTGATCACTAGAGACCGGATTTTAGGCAAATGCCTATTTTTTTTCTGGCGTTCCTATCGTGCCACTTTGATATATGAGCATGAAGTAGGGGTCATGGAGGCCTTTTATAGTGTTTTTATAGTGCCTATAAATGCCTATTTTTGGGGCTTTTGTCTAAATGTCTATAAGTACCTATAAATGCCTATTTTCAAAATTTGTGCCTATATTAACGCTATTTATCCTGAAATTTCGAGTAGAGTTTGAGACCGTAATTCATGTTACCAGGCAAAATTAACGTTTCGGAACTCTATGGGGTGCAACAACCTAGTTCCCTAGTTCAACAAACTTCTGGAAAGCAACCGCTAGCAGCAGTGAAAGCAACCGCTAGCAGCATGAAAACCCCACCGCACTGACGTGGCGCGAACGGTTGGAGCAAGGGGAGAGGAAAAGACGCCATTTCTGCAACCCTAAATGGGAGCGTGCCCCAGCGTATACAGTGGAATGGGGAGAGGAAAATAAAGGTGGAAAGAGGAGAGGGGAAGAAGAGGAGGGTGGCGTCCATGGCAGAGGACGTGGCGGGCGGCTTTTACAGCCGGTTTTCCAGTCCAGTGTTCTCAAGGAATTGGAGCACCTCCTTGAAGACCCGGGTGTGGTGGGGGGCAGGGAACAGGAGGTGCCTGTGTGCAGCAGCAGGAAGACGGAGAACGAATGCGAAACCACGGAGTGCCGTCAGGGGAAAGTAGAGTGTAGGTAAAAAAAAATCAGATGTGCACATGGCTTTTGTTTCGTTTATAATTTGCTTCTTAAAGGGCGCTTCACCAGGTCACATGAGACATTTTAGTTAGACACTGAAAGTGTTTGCGTGTCCAATGAAGAGCTTTGTACCACAAGAACTTTTTGATTGGTTCATTACGAGCTGCGAAAGCATGATGCCGGTAGGTGAGCTTGAAATCTTTGCGACTCGCAAGCCAAATTACTTCCCTGCCCTCTTCGGTATAAGAGCAACTTGGAGCTGGAAGATCGCACGACATAGACGCATCAACACGTCATGCACACGCAAGGCTACACTGTGTGCACATGACATGCCCAAGCCAGGTCGTGCACACAAGCGGTGTTGTATCGTTTCGGCGTTCTCTCTGGTGTACTGCCTGTTTCTGTGGAATGGATCCCCCCTAAGCGTTTGGAGATGCTGGCATGGATCATGTATCCTCACCACGACACAGCGCGTCGCACCCCTTGAACTGCTGTAAGGGACGATAAACCAAAAACATACTAAGTGTTGTCAGGGCTGGCGCCGGCACGACGCGGGAACGGCGAGAACACGAACGCAAACGAAATGGAGGCAGCTAAGTCTCGCATCGCGCTCGATTCGAAGAAAAAAAAAAATAAAAAATTGGCACATTCCGTTTGTATGTTTTAATATTTCTATCAACTTTCATTCTTCTATTCAAGCAACAGATTGCACAAATTAGACATGTCGCCTCCAATAATTCTCGCAGTGTCACGTACTACTGTGACGTACGCAGGACCATTCCATGTTGTACGTCACCTCCTCCTTATTGGTGCGCGCGCCAGTGAGATCAAGGGCAAGCGGCGTTCAGTCTGACATTTCACCTCTTTCCGGGGCGCGTAGCGTTGCAAATCTTGGCAGACGTGATCGTTAGCGCGCAGCGCATGCATTACACTTCTAGCTTGAAACTCTCAAACCTGGGGCCCTTTATGGTGTTCACACAAAGAGGAGAAATTGACCCTGCGCGATTAGACCCGACCAATACGAGGATACAGACCCTTAATATCTGGACTTTTAGCGGTCTGGCAATTGGATCCTGTGCAGCCTTTCTCAGCCATGCCGAAAAGAAACAGACCCAGGAGCGTGTTTATTCGACGGTGGACACTTAACTCATCATGCTGGACAATAAAAGGAGAGTCCGTGTTCTGCAAACCGTGCGGGAAGAAGGACAATTGCTTGGTTATGTTAAACCATTAACGCCTTTGCGCCATCATAAACTATAACATTTGTTTGCTTCCCCGTCGTAAACACAGGTCGCGCACGTCTTTCTTTGAAAATTTGAGTTTTTGTAAAAAATTATTGTGCCTATATTTACGGTTTTGGGGGCCTAAAGCTCTGTTTTGCCTGCCTATTTTTGGCGCCTAAAACTCGATTTTTAGTGCCTAAAAATCCGGTCTCTAGTGATCACGCTACATGAGGTCTACGGACGACAAGCCGGGCCCCTAAAGTGCTACGCACTTAAGATAGATTTGCGCGCATTGGAAAACTCAGCAGACGACAGTTTCTGGGACAAGCGGGGAACTTCCGGTTGGCTTTGGAAGGTCGCGGCTCGGGTAGCACTGTCCAGCTTTCCTAGCGGACGTGAACGGTTAAAAACGGCATTGAGGAACGAATGTAGTATGTTTTAATTTGTGACACTTCCTTTTTCCTTAGCAAATACGGGTTTCTAATTCTGTTTGCCCACGTAGCGAAGCACTTACCATGTTCGTACGATCCTTCACTTCCCACGAATTACAAACGCCCCCTAATTTAGCGTTCCCCGATGTTTTGTATTCCACAATGCCGATAGTGGTGGATATGGCCACGGAACCATTGATACCTTCGGCCAGCCTTTCGTAATTCAACTGAAAGAAACAGAAAATCAGCGTCTTATTTATGCTTTGGGAAGGAGGTTCTACTTTAATCACTTTGTGATTAAAGTAGAACCACTGATAACCTCCATGGAGTGGTGAAGGACACTAATGCATTAGAGTGGGAAGAACTCCTGAAGCTCCCGCGCTCGCAAGGCAAGTGGCTTAACCTTAGCAAATGTGAACGTATCTGAACCTATACGCATGTCATGTAATTTCGAAGAGCAACGCGCCTTCGAGGACAGGAGAAAAGAGAAGCAACGGGAAGGTCAACGGCACCAGTAGATGTCTCGGCAATAGACAAGAATCAATAATGAAGAATATGGTTGATCCCTCTGTCAAAGGAATCGGTATAACACGAAAGTGAAACGTGCCTTCACAGAGGTAGCTGAGCGTTTATTGTGAATTGCTTCGCCACAAGGGCGAAGGAATGAATGCTACAGCAACAAATTGTAATGTAACGCGAAGAACGGCAAGCAGCTCGAAACTTACAGCGCGCTCCTCAAGCAGAAAGGACGCGCGAAATTAGCATGCACAGGATAAGCGCGGACTAACTGTCAGAGCTCGACACTTAACGCGCGCTGCTCAAACGCAAAGACGCACGAAACGAACGCACAAGTATACGCAGGACGAGTGCGAACAACTGTCACAGTTGTTACGTCGTGTGTGAGCAGCGCGCTCCTTTCGCAAACGCGGCCGCTGCTGCGAGCGAATTCGTGCACTTTTTAAGTCAGAGTGAAAAATCAATGTTTCGGAATGTCGAAAACGGCAATATTATCAACAGCAGTGCTCTACTAATCGAGAAATTAAGGTAAATGTAAGACACCACATGCGCTACGAGTGGGACATCTAGGAAATGATCCCGCACGTCACAGCGTCCGCCTACAATTAATCACCGGTAATCAAACCAGCTGCAGTAAAAAATAACCTTCGTGCATTACAACACGTACGAAAATGCTGCTTGTTCGCTTCTGTTTGACTCATACAAAAAATAACAGCCTGGCGTTACTATGGGGAATGGCGCGAGTTGTTCAAAAGTTGCGTTTTCGCCTGGTTAAGCTGGATAGGTGGTGCCATCCAGCGGGGCCCAGTTGAACCCGGTCCAACACAAAGATCCATTGCGGCAAGCTTCAATGGCCGTTGCTGCTGTGGCTCCCGCTACTTTCGCTCTGCTGCTACTGTAGTGTCGGCGGCCGCGCAGTAAAGGCGGGCAACGTTGGGCATGGCAACTGGGACGTCTAAAGGTCCGCTTTCAGGCGGGTGATTTGAAGTACGGTAGCGCTATGCGGACCACTAAAACGTGATTTCATTTCAAAATAAGCATTTCCTTGGCACAAAAGTAGCACTACAAGGTTTCTGGACCACTATTTCAGGAATCAACGTCGACTTAATATTTGCCTTTAGTGTCCCTTTAACCACTGTAACTTCGGAGTAAATTTGCGGCGGAAGCACAAGAGGTATAAATCGCCCTAATCACGATATAAGCGCGCGCGCGCACGAGCGACCACGCCCTGTGGAGGCACGCGCGCTTCGCAACGAGAGGGGCGACGACCTTTAGAGCGCGCCCTCCGCGGCACCTTCACGCCATCTTGCCAGTAATGACTAAAACGCGATGACGTTGCCGAGCTCTGAGGACCGCCAACGGTGTCCTCTGAGGACCGCCAATGGATAACGTACGCTCTGTGGCTTACTGGTATCGCGCCGCGCGTTGCGGCGCGAGAGGTCGTAGGTTCAACGCCCGGCGACGGAACTGTTTTTTTTAGATGTGAAGCATCTTATGGCGAAGCTTAATCCGGTGTTGGTGTGCCGGCGTGACCACCCTCTCTGCGCATGCGCAAACCTTAAAAAAAATAAAAATAAAAAACCTCCTCTCCCCCCTCTCTCTCCTCATCCCTCCCCGCGGCAACCACACCCTCACTGCGCACGCGCCTCCCCTCCTCTCTCCCCTCCTACGTTCCCCCCCCTCTCTCCTCTAGGCATCCCTGCCCGCGGCGTCCGTACTCCCACTGCGCATGCGCGTCCCCCCCCCTCTCTCTCCTCTCCTACGCTCCCCCTCTCTCCTCTAGGCATCCCTGCCCGCGGCGTCCACACTCCCACTGCGCGTCCCCCCCCTTAGCACTTGTCGCGAAGCCTACTCATAACCTCGTTGGCGGAGTCGTCATCGCCGTGTCGCAGCGGACAATGTACAATGGTTTGAGCATTGATGGGTACGTTCACAAACTGGCCTTCGACCTATCACGGCTGTGACTTGTGCTAAACAGCTTCGCCGGTGATGCACCTTCACAAAACTGGAATGGCTCACAATTTTTGAACCTTTACTGATGACGCTGACAGGAGCGCTCCGTTGGCGCCTTTCTGTCCTTTTTGTCGCCTCAGCGGAGCATCAGACTGGACAGACAGTGAGGAATTGCCATGCGAAATTTGCAATTGCTTTCTCCTACAGGAGCTAATGCAATCCATTTAGCGCTCACGCTTTCCTAAAAGATCCTAAAATCCCGAAAGTTGTCTTGCTTGTTAATATACTGCGGGTACGGCAGCAATATTACAGCAATGAGGTGAAAAAATGTGTTAGCTCGCTCTTATAAAAGTTTTCAAATTGTTCTTTCACTACGAGAATTTCGCATAATATTACAAAATATTCCTACTGACTTCACAATTTTCTAAGAAGTTAAGCGGTATTTATTACATTAAAAAAAATAATAGTGGCAAAACAAAGGTTGGTAGAGCTTGAACTTACCGTTGATGAATTACAGTTAAAACTCGATCTAATGAAACCTGATTTTACGAACTTCTCAAGCTAACGAAAAAATATCCATACCCTGGCAAATACCCATAGGGTTAAGTGTTGTCATCAACCCAAATTAACGAACTAATTTGGCCAGAAACTCCATTCAACGAAGCTTTTTCTGAAATAACTTCGCGAAACCCGGCGACTTGCTTCCAATTTCGACAAAGACGGGTTGTTTTTTAGCAGCGAATCTCCTTAAGCCCGCACCCCGCCATCGCCGCCGTCGAACCTCCCCGCCGCATCATCGCTCGCACCAATCTCCTACCTGTCTCTCTCTCCCTCTTCGTCTCTGCCCTCTCCCCTCAAACAGGCAAACGCGCGAAACCATCGCTTCGCCCTGTCGTCCGCCCAGTGGTTAGTCCGCTGCCGGAGCTGGCTCGCGCTGCGCTTCGCGTGCTGCACACTCACTCGCTCAGTCGTTCCCGCCACCGAGCGCAGTAGACGCTCCCACACCCGCTCCCACACCCGCTCCCCACCCTACCGCCTTCATGAAAGCCAGCAGCGAGATCAGGTGCATAGTCGTTTGCGTCCCATTTCTAAGGAGCTTCGCTCATCGGTTTATATTCGTACACGGAACAACTGCTAGCTTTTAGATGCGAAGCATCTTATGCTCGGGGCTGTGTCCGTCCCTCCCGCGTCCGGCGTCCCGCGTCCGGTCACTTTCATGAAGTAGGGAAGCACCCACTATGCGAACCAGAACACTGTAGTACAATAAGGCCGTCAACCACCACCACAGTTACCAGAGTCATAGCCGAGAGCACAGAGTGACTGCTTAGCAATGGCTAGGCATGTGGTGGGTGCAAGCAAAGAATAACACGCACTACCGGTGGTGTCTGTCGCCCACATTGACTCCATTCCTTGATCTTGCTTGCATGTGCTTGCGGAGGCTTTGTCCGTCCCTCCTTCCCGCGTCCCGCACCCCCCTCTCTCTCCTCACCTACGTTCCCCCGTTTCCCTCCTTTGGGGATCCTCTACTCTACGGAGCGGCGCCCGCGTCCCGTTGACTCCATTCCTTGATCGTGCCTGCATGCGCTTGCGGGGGCTTTGTCCGTCGCTCTTTCCCGCGTCCCCCCCCCCCCCCCAGCGCATGCGCGTTCCCTCCCCCCTCTCTCTCTCCTCTCCTACGGTCGCCTCCGTTCCCTCCTCTAGGAATCCTCTACACTAAGGAGCGGCGCGCACGACAGGTGCTCTCTCCTCTGCTACACTCCCCCCCTTTCTCTCCTCTAGAAATCCTCTACTGTACGGAGTGGCGCCCGCGTCCCACACCACCACAGCGAATGCGCGTCCCCTCCCCCCTCTCTCTCCTCTCCTATGGTCCCCCCCCTTTTCTCCTCTAGGAATCCTCTACTCACGGAGCGGCGCGCATGACAGGTGGTGCGACAGCTGCATATTCCGCTGGGGGGCGTCACGGTAGTTCCGCAATATGAAAATGACGGAGCGCGCGCGCCTCATTCTCTCTCCTGTGCAGCGCCGCGATGAGCGCCCGGGCCGCTGCCGCGAAACGGGAGCGGCGACGTTTCTCCGGCTCAAGCCAGCCCTCTTTCCGTTGCTTCGCATCCACACATGGTTCCCTTTAGCGGGAGATGGGGAAATTTTTCGATGCGAAGCATCTTATGCTCGGGGCTCTGTCCGTCCCTCCCCGTCCCCCGTCCCGCGTCCCGTGTCCCGCGTCCCGCGTCCGGCCACTTTCATGAAGTAGGGAAGCACCCAATATGCCAACCAGAACACTGTAGTAATATGAAGGCCGTCAACCCTACTACAATAATCAGAGTCATGGCCGAGAGCACAGAGAGGCTGCTTAGTAATGTCTAGGCAGGCGGTGTCTGTCGCCCAGGTTGACCCCATTCCTTGAGTCATGGCCGAGAGCACGGAGAGGCTGCTTAGCAATGGCTAGGCAGGTGGTTTCTGTCGCCCTGGTTGACCCCATTCCTTGATCTTGCTTGGATGTGTTTGGAGGGGACTTAGTCCTTCCTGCGTCCCCTCCCCCCTCTCTCTCCTACGCTCACCCCCTTTCTCTCCTCTAGGAATCCTCAACTCTACGGAGCGTCCCACACCCTCCACAGCGTATGCGCGTCCCCTCCCCTATCCTCTCCTACGCTCACCTCCTTTCTCTACTCTAGGAATCATCTACTCTACAGAGCGGCGTCCCACAGCGCATGCGCGTCCTCTCCCCCTCTCTCCTCTAGGAATTCTCTACTCTACGGAGCGGCTCCGGCGTCCCACATCCCCACAGCGCATGCGCGTCCTCTCCCCCCTCTAGGAATCCTCTACTCTACGGAGCGGCTCCCGCGTCCCACAGCGCTTGCACGTCCCCTCCGCCTCTCTCTCCTCTCCTACGGTCCCCCCCCGTCCTCTCCTCTAGGTATCCTCTACGGAGCGGCGCGCACGAAAGGTGATGTGACAGCTGCATACTCCGCTGGGGGCGCCTCGGTAGTTCCGCGGTATGAAAATGACGGAGTGCGCGCGCCTCATTCTCTCTCTGTGTAGCGCCGCAATGAGCACCCGGACCGCTGCCGTGAAATGAGAGCGGCGACTTTCCTCCCGCTCAAGCTAATTATCTCCCCGCTGCTTCGCATCCACACATGGTTCCCTTTAGCGGGAGATGGCGATTTTTTTTCTTCGAGCGGGAGCTGTAACGCTGTCGCGTTGAAAAATCTATTCGCCCTAGTTGCGGCCCCATCTTTACTTTGACAAGGCTGTACACCACTGCCATGCACGGAACAACGGATTCGGCAGTCGATACAGGATGGTGATTCAGGCGGTGGTGGTTGCGTTGATTATTTCATGGTTCATCAAATTATCAACGCAATCATGAAATAATCAAAAACGCAATCAAGAAATAATAAAAAAAATTCCCCATCTCCCGCTAAAGGGAACCATGTGTGGATGCGAAGCAGCGGTGAGATAATTAGCTTGAGCGGGAGGAAAGTCGCCGCTCTCATTTCACGGCAGTGGTCCGGGCGCTCATCGCGGCGCTGCCCAGGAGAGAATGAGGCGCGCGCGCTCCGTCATTTTCATACCGCGGAACTACCGTGGCGCCCCCAGCGGATTATGCAGGTGTCACACCACCTGTCGTTCCGTAGAGGATTCCTAGAGGAAAGGACGGGGGGCGACCGTAGGAGAGGAGAGAGAGGGGACGTGCATGCGCTGTGGGGGTGTGGGACGCGGGAGCCGCTCCGTAGAGTAGAGGATTCCAAGAGGAGAGAGGGGGGAGAGGACGCGCATGCGCTCTGGGGATGTGGGACGCCGGAGCCGCTCCGTAGAGTAGAGTATTCCTAGAGGAGAGAGGGGGGAGAGGACGCGGGGGCCGCTCCGTAGAGTAGACGATTCCTAGAGGAGAGAAAGGGGGTGAGCGTAGGAGAGAGAGGGGGGACGGCACGCGCTGTGGTGGTGTGAGACGCGGGACGGACTAAGCCCCCTCCAAACACATGCAAGCAAGATTAAGGAATGGGGTCAACCTGGGCGACAGACACCACCTGCCTAGCCACTGCTAAGCAGCCTCTCTGTGCTCTCGGCCATGACTCAAGGAATGGGGTCAACCTGGGCGACAGACACCACCTGCCTAGCCATTGCTAAGCAGCCTCTCTGTGTTCTTGGCCATGACTCTGATGACTGTGTTAGGGTTGACGGCCTTCATATTACTACAGTGTTCTGGTTCGCATAATGGGCGCTTCCCTACTTCATGAAAGTGGCCGGACGCGGGACGGGGGGACGCGGGAGGGACAGAGCCCCGAGCATAAGAAGCTTCGCATCTAAAAAATTCCCCATCTCCCGCTAAAGGGAACCATGTGTGGATGCGAAGCAGCGGTGAGATAATTAGCTTGAGCGGGAGGAAAGTCGCCGCTCTCATTTCACGGCAGTGGTCCGGGCGCTCATCGCGGCGCTGCGCAGGAGAGAGAATGAGGCGCGCGCGCTCCGTCATTTTCATACCGCGGAACTACCGAGGCGCCCCCAGCGGAGTATGCAGCTGTCACACCACCTGTCGTTCCGTAGAGGATTCCTAGAGGAAATGACGGGGGGCGACCGTAGGAGAGGAGAGAGAGGGGACGTGCATGCGCTGTGGGGGGTGTGGGACGCGGGAGCCGCTCCGTAGAGTAGAGGATTCCAAGAGGGGCAGAGGACGCGCATGCGCTCTGGGGATGTGGGACGCCGGAGCCGCTCCCTAGAGTAGAGTATTCCTAGAGGAGAGAGGGGGGAGAGGACGCGGGGGGCCGCTCCGTGGAGTAGACGATTCCTAGAGGAAAGAAAGGGGGTGAGCGTAGGAGAGAGAGGGAGACGGCACGCGCTGTGGTGGTGTGGGACGCGGGACGGACTAAGCCCCCCTCCAAACACATGCAAGCAAGATTAAGGAATGGGGTCAACCTGGGCGACAGACACCACCTGCCTAGCCACTGCTAAGCAGCCTCTCTGTGCTCTCGGCCATGACTCAAGGAATGGGGTCAACCTGGGCGACAGACACCACCTGCTTAGCCATTGCTAAGCAGCCTCTCTGTGTTCTTGGCCATGACTCTGATGACTGTGTTAGGGTTGACGGCCTTCATATTACTACAGTGTTCTGGTTCGCATAATGGGCGCTTCCCTACTTTATGAAAGTGGCCGGACGCGGGACGGGGGACGGGGGACGGCGGACGGGGGATGCGGGAGGGACAGAGCCCCGAGCATAAGATGCTTCGCATCTAAAAAGAGCAATACGCCTTGTCTCCAGGGTGTCGTATCTTTGGCATACTGCTCCTTTCTTTACAAAGCCTAGAACTATAAGAATTGAATCTTTGTACACGTATAGGCTTTGTCGCATGTATAGAACAGAAAAAAATTAAGAATGATAACGCTTTAACAAAACTGGCATCCTTACACCAACATAATTCTTTTTATAAATTTCGTCATTCAGAGCCTTGGATGGTTAACAAAAACAGAACTAAATACGGTGACCAAATGCTGCAGTTTCGTTTACCTACTGTTATACATCAATTATACAAAGAAAATGGTCTCAGTGTATCAACTCTGTTGCTAAAAAGGCTACGCGACGTATTTATGTGATTGCTTGTGCTGCCATGGGTTACGCTGTTTGTCTTTCTCTCTGTCTTTAGCACTTCGCCTATTTTCTTCCCCCCCCCCCCTTTTTTTTTCAGACGTTTCCACAATAACCTTGTTTATTTATTCCGACCCTGGATGTTTACTGTTTTTCTGTTATAGTTAGTTCATTCATTATGTATACCGTGTGTTTGTTTGACCACTGTGAAGCTGCCCAGTGTATGAGGTGGCCAGGTTCCCCTCAAGATGCTCAATGCAGCTTTTAGCCTAGTCATCCTCGCAACCTTGTTGTTGTGAATAAACACAACTCAATTCAATTCAATTCATGCGACAGATAGCACTGATAATCTGCTCGCATCTTTCTCCCTCATCCTGCTCGCACAATCGCTACATTCGTAGTCCGACTCATCGCATATCGGTATCCTGTCATCTAGCTTTACGTGACCGTCTACCTGGCCTGCCTCACCGGGACGTCGGTGCTGGCATCGGGCCGCTCTCGCGGACTTTTCGGACGCCTAGGCGTGGGTTGCCGCCAACGCCGTGCCAGCTTTTGGATATCGATACTTTACAATTCGTCCTTTCGAATGACCGAAAAATCGCTTTTTCGACATTTCGAAGTCCCCAATTTCGCTCAATAATTCGATCGTGGTCATCACTTCGTTAGATCGAGTTTTAAATGTGTTTTAATGGATATGCACAATGCGCAAGAAGTCCGCTACGAGTTTAAGTCAAACACTAAATGTCTAAAAAAACTAAGAGTATTTAAATGCACAAACCAAGTGGTCGTTTTCCGCCGTCTATTGTTTTGCCCTACGCGATAGAAAAGCTCACTCCAGCACTTCTTTCAAGGCGAAAGCCTGAAGTGGCCATGCTCGCGCTCCCGTCCGTGAGACTTGCGCGGAACTTTGCGAGTGCTTGCGGGGCTAGCAAGCCTCTCAAGTTCTCGCAATGTCTTGCGAGGTCGCGAAAGATGTGGCCTCGTTTTTTCATGACCGACATCATATAACGACGTCATCAAGTGAGCCCATGAAGTCACAGATCGCCATATTTAGTGGTACGTCGCTACCCGATGTCACATGTGGACGTCATCGTTTGACATCGTCGATCGGTAAAAGGTGGGCCGGTCTCGGAGGCAGTGCTAAACCACGTTAGGTGCACAAAGCTTTCTGCGCGGAGGGGGGGCGGGGATCAGTACGATCGACTGAGAAGCAAAAAAAAAAAAAAGACTGTGGCTTTCGTCCTCGCGTAGTCCTAGGCATAGGTCGAGAAACTCTCATGAGTCGACTCACTCAGACTCACTCAGACTCAGATCGAGCCGCGAGTCTGAGTCTGAGTGAGTCCGGGTGAGTAATACTTGGATGAGTTTGAGTCCGAGTGAGTCCGGCTGAGATAAATTTTAGTGAATCTGAGTCTGAGGGAGTCCGCTTCAGGAAACTTTTGGTGAGTGTGAGTCCGAGTGAGTCCTTAGGGGCAATATATATTTCATGAGTGAGTCTGAGTGAGCTTCACATTTTGGTGCCGACCTATTGTGATAACGAATGAGCTTCTCCATTATAAGCAGCCTTATGTCGGCTCGCGTTTATACTCTCGTATACTCGCACATACTTGAACGGACAACGTTCATACGCCAGCTCAATATTTATTGATCAGAGGGCGTGAGCCTCGGGCGGGTGAGGTGCCTCGACCTCCCCCAGCAAGTTTTTTCATGGGAATTCTTGATAACAACATCTTGTGCTTCATCTCTTTCTGTAAAACTGTCCCTACTGCAATAGCAACCAGTGATAACTCGTATTTAAATGTACGAGATCAAAAGGTGTGTAGTGGAGCGCCGATTATGCGAGATATTACTGCTAAAGAGCATTGAAAATTTGTATCTAAAAAGTTAAATATACGCTAACGGACTCATGAGTCCGACTCACTCAGACTCAGATGAAGCCGTGAGTCTGAGTCTGAGTGAGTCCGAGGAAGTAATGTTACGGTGAGTCTGAGTCCGAGTGAGTTCTATTGAAAAAAATTTGTAGTGAGCCTGAGTCCGAGTGAGTCCGCGTGAGGAAAATTTTGGCGAGTGTGAGTCCCAGTGAGTTCTAGAGGCAAAATATGTTTCATGAGTGAGTCTGAGTGAGTTCCACATTTTTTTGCCGACCTATGGTCCTAGGCGATTGCATAGGGGACAGTGTCACTTTATACTACCTATGTCTTCTCTGTCAGGATTTGACTATCATCGTGCAGAATGCATCGCTACAAAAGGTCATGTACCAACAAGCCTAAAGTTAAATTGCGCTGGTTTCAACTGATGGTCTGAAACTATTGAATTTCAGCCCGATAACTAATAACGTAGTGTCCTCGAAAGCGCTTCACAACTGTATTACCCATTCTGATACTTTTACACACCATCAGTTCATAGCCATTTTTTAGAGTATTCAGTTCTGCTCAAGTTTTTTTCTTCCACTCAACGCCTATTCCCCTTGGATTAGAACAAACACAATTCAATGATCGCACAATCTCCAGATACACTACTTTATATTACGTTCTGTTCAATTCCACATGCTATGGAAGATTTTTCAGAGGCTGTATGCTATGTGAATTCTGCGCGATCCCCAAGCCATTGAAGATTACGCTCGCACTGCATTTTTAAGCATTCTCAAATAACTCCTCGGTTGATATACATCATGCAGCCATGCCTGCCTATCACTGCAGTAGAGGAGAAGGCAGTCAGCAAATCTTATTTTGTTTTCCTTTTTTTTTTAAAGAGAGAAGCTCGAGGTAAAACGTCGGGTGTCCGAAAAAAAAATTAAAAAAAATTGGCCGCGTATCTGCGTGCTTCGCTGCAAATGTCGTCGAAAGACGACAGTCTTGTGGCCGCCGTACTCCTATGTTTTGCCTTGCCTCAGACAGCGCTCTACGTTGAATTGGCCGCATCTGGCTGGCAGTGATAAAATAGAGGCGGCGCTGCGCGAGATATGGACGCCATCGAAAAATAAATGAAAATGGGTTTTAAATACAACCCGAAGCGCGAATTCATTGCAAAATCCAATTAGAAAAAGAAACATTTGGGCAACGGTAACGCATTAGTGTCCTAAGGTGTTGGGTCAATGAGCACAGATGCCCGCGGAACTAGTTTTTAATGAATAATGAGGCCGACACAATTGTGGCATAGGCATGCCCAATGAATGAGAAAGGAGGAAAGAAAAGAAAAATGACAGGAAGAGAGAGAGCAGAAAGAAAGAAAAAAATTGAAGGACACTTTGTACATTCCAAAGTGTGTTCGGCGAAAGCGTGTGGCCATTCCACTGATTATGCCATGTCTTTTTTCTTTTACACTCTCAGTGGGATAACACACAAACCGAATGGGTGCGTGTTTTCTTCAATTTTTACCGCCAATCGCAGCGAGACGCGAGACTCATCTTCCTCCGTTCGCACGCGTTAGTATTTTCTCGCGCGTTGCGCATCGTGCAAACGCCATCCGCGTTCCAGCTCTTACCCCCGAATGCAGAGATGTTACTTGGCTCGTGCTTCGACTTGACTTGAGCAAGTCGGCCCGAAGCACGGAGCGGACTTGAAAACGGCCAAGTCGGCCTTCGCGTTTCATAGACGCTCAGGCTGTCTTGCTTGGTCAAGTCAAGAACAAGCTTCAATGCAGGAGCACGTTGCTCGCCTGTTATCGAGGTTAATAATAAAGTTGTTGGCGTAAGGCTCGTGTTACAGCGAAAAAGTTCGTGTATTTGAAAATACCTATCAGCTCAAAGTGTTACAAGCATATTTTTGTCATTTTACTGCTACCGAGTGGCTCGTCATGCCCGCGGCCGCCGCGAAGCGCAGTGTTGCTTGTGGAAAGCGTGCCTTTCCCGCTGGTTTCAGTGGTCGCCCAAAAGCGGCGCGTTTCTCAAAGTGTTCTTTCATCGTCTTCTGCTATCGAACGCCGCGGTGTGTATATGCGCTGCCCTGGCTCGCAAGTTTAAACGAGGTACAGCGATTTTTCGAGGTACTAGCCTTTCTATTCGCCTATGGACATGCCTGTAGCGGGCTACGTTGTAATTATTCATGAATACAAAAAAAAAAAAGCAACAGCAGGTACTGGAAACGAAGTGTACGAAGCCCCTGTGCAAACCCAGGTGGGTGCCCCGATTTGTCTACTTTAGTTGAGAAAGAAGAGAAAAAAGTGGGGGGACAGGATCGTGGGCTTCCACGGGCATTTTTCTTGAGGGGGGGGGGGGGGGGGGTACAAATTCGTTTTGCATGTTGATGAGGGGCAGGGGGGAGGACGCTCATGGAAGCTTTGTCGAGAACAGTGAAAGGGACACAGGCCTGCGAGGTGTACGAAGGGTTCATTCACCCCTTTGTAATGCAAAGCTACGAGGAATTCCAAAGAAAACATTCTCGTTTCTACCGAAAAATTCGCGCTGGTCAGTGGATAAACCTCGACTACGTGCAGCTCTTTTTCTCAGAAATGCTTATGGAATTTTTGTAGCTTTGTGCTGCAAATGGATGCCTGGCATTTTTTTCAACCCCACACTGCAGCACCGAGCCACCCTAACCGAGCGAGACGAAAATTCCGGGAAATGTTGCCTACTAGGCAAGCAGTTTTAGGGCCCGAGCAACGCCCACCGCGTAAGTTTTTGAAGTGAAATCGTTGGGTCTAGGTGAAAGGACCATTCGCACTGAGATGTCGCAGCAAGGCACGTTGTCGTCCCAAGACACACCTCAACGTAAGGCGGCACCGCGCTTTACTGAAGACGAAAAGAATGTGCTAATCGCTCTCGTGAGGGAATTCAAACACATCATCGAGTGCAAAAAAACTGATGTTGCGTCGGCGGCGAAAAAAAACCAAACATGGACAGAAATCGCCAAGCGCTACAATGCCAACCACGGGATCACCCGGCGCGACCACCTCCAGCTAAAGAAATGCTGGAATAATCTTAAGCAGAAATGGAAGGAGGAAACTGCAAGAGAAAAGCGAGAGCGCCACAAAACTGGTAAGCGCAACATGTTATGCATGACTGGCTCACTTGGGCCATTATTTTTGTGATCTTCCACATGTTTTGTATTCGGGAGATGAGTGGGTGCAGAGTGCAAATAGTCATGACCATTATGTTTTGCAGTGCATGGCGAGAAAAAAAAAAACCACTCACAATCACATTTTAAACGAAGGACTGTCTTGAAGATGGCATGTATACATGCATTATCAGTGCAAACAGTTATCGAGCAGCCTGTTGCGATAAATAAAGCGGGAGACAACTGACCTACTTGGGTTTTTTACGGAAGCAAGGTATATAAGCGTTGTCAGGTTTGTCCTGCGTAATTTTTTGCTATCTTTTCTTTTAGCTGAGCCAGGTAAACTAGATTACACTCAATCTAAGAGGAATAGCGGAACCGCGCAATTTTTTTGTAGAAGCCGTTTATGAAAACTGGCTTCATTCTGTGATGAAACTACTTTATTGCTGATTAGGAGGAGGACCGGCGCCTTCCGCCATGGCTCCCATCTACCAATTGGTGGGATCAATTGCTGGTCACATGGCGACAAGGGTGGAAAACGCCTTTGATTCGGATGGCATAGACTACCAGCCCCCCTGTCGCAAGTCTGCCTGTCGTGAGGCTACTGCAGCCAATGATTGATGGCCCAATTGAAGCGGACTTTGATTGCCAAGGTATGGTGTGTTGCCTTCAAAACGTAGTGAGAATCTTCTAAAAGTTTCACAATGTGTATTTCCCAGAAATGTCTCTTCTGTGCATGCAGTGGTGTACAGGTGTTTACGTGACACAATGCTCCGTTAGTGATGTTATGCCATCTTTTGTTTATTGCAGATGATCAGTGGGAAACTGCCAGCGTTGTAGGCCAGTCGCAGCTGCCAACAGGCACAGGTGCTGATCAGGAGAGCAGACCACCTGCAGCACAGCCTGATGCCGAAGCAAACACTGCTGCGGAAAGTTTTGTAAACAGCCCCCAAGCCGCCGGAGCCGCTGTCAGTTCCACTCCTGCAGCAACTGTCGCTGCTGAACCATGCAGGATTCCAAGGGGCCGGATGGCTGTTTTGGAGAAGACGCTGGCCGCTGAAAATGAAGTTCGTGCCGAGCTCCTCAGAGAAGAGCACGCAATCCGTGTCCGGCTTCTACAGGAGGACCACGATGACATGATTCTGGAACGGGCAGACAAGAGGAAGTTTGACAATCAAGTGCGAGAGCTCGAGCTTTTAAAACACAAGAACGAGCTCGAAAAGCAAAAACTTGAGATCGAAATACTGCAGATTGAGAAAGAACTGAAGAATGAACAGCTCCGCAGGCTGCAGTGTAGTGCATCTGTTCTGTAAATAAATGATTGAATCTCTTAGAAAATGATGAAACCATGTGAGTGTATATTTTCATGCATGTACCGTGCTAAAGTACATGGGCCTGTGCAGCAGCCCTAAAAAAGAGGATGTATGGCCGAGTGTGGATATATGCAGTTTTTACCTAAGTGAAGCTCTTTCGTATGAGAAGGTCCCGCGCTTGATTTCCAGAACGGCTGTCGGTGAGGCGATCAACAGGTGGCAGGTGCACAGTTCTGGTTGTCACTGTATAGTTGGGGGTAGGCTGTGGAACCCTTTGAGCGGGAGGCTCCGGTTCCCTTAACAGACAGGCCAAGTTGTGGAGTGCAGCACAAGCTGTGATTGTGAGCACAATGTTTTTGGCCTTGTGCTGCATCCCCATGTCCAGGCAAGGAAACCGCCTCTTCCACACGCCAAACGCCCTTTCGACGACGTTCCTAGTCTTTATTTGGGCTTTTTGGTACCTGGGCGAATGAAAAAATATTCTACATCGTTCCACAAGCAACCGGACTCATTGTCACACCTCAAAAACGTGCTCCAACTTTCTGTGACGCAACACCACTGATATGTGAACTAACCTTCCTTTGGGTGTGTCTGCGGGGCCTGGTTCTGAAAATGGTGTCATTAAATATGGCTGGCATGCGTATCCAGCGTCCCCCCAACAGCACTCCGGGCACCCGGTTTTCTTCGTACAGCACCCGCAAGCGGGAGTTATCGAAAATTCTGCTATCATGAACAGAGCCTGGCCAGCCGGCAACAATGTTGAAAAACTGGAGTTGTGGTCCAGCCACAGCCTGCAGCAAAACAGCAGCATGCCAATAATCATAAATAGGGCATTGTACAGCGCCTTTCACTTCGCGGGTTCGGAATAAACTACCCCTGCAGCAGAAGCGAATGTTGTTGCACTGAGTCACGGTCGATAACAGTGTATCTTGATGACAAAATACAGCCAGTACTGTTCCTTCGAAAACCTCCACGAAACCTGCCTTGCAGAGCAAGCAGCAAGAAAACCTTATTAAAACGCCATAGTAGTGTACTTTATAAGAAATAAAGGTTCATTCTCGAGCAACCACTCGGTTTAAAACAAAGCGACTGACCTCGAGTGCAGCAAAACACGCCACGAAGGCGCAAGTGCCGGGCCCCTCGAATAACTGGTTCATTATCCTTTCGCTTTATTTATTAATTCCGCTAGTGCATGACAACCATGGCTCGACACAAGCACGCTGATTACTGCATGGAAAGAAGTTTACGACCCGTGCGTTGACCGAAAGAATACGAGCGAACTAAACTGTTCAGAGAGTTTCAAATTTCATTGCTTACCTGCACATTGAAGGAGAAATATCCCTTTCGATTGCGAAACACCTCAGCGTCTTCACCGCCGGGGCTTTTTATGCGCACGTGTGTGCAGTCGATGCATCCCGTAACGCCAGGGAATTCAGCCACTTCGTAGAAGTCCCGCATAACTTTAGGGAATTCCGCTGGCGGCGGGAAGCGTACCAGCATCGAGTGCAGGTGCTTTGCGAGGAGCAGGGTTACCTTGCTGACTGCGCGGCACACTGTCGACTGCGGAATGCGGACGAGATCCCCGGTCACTGTTTGAAATGTGCCAGCGCCGTAAAACCTGAGCGCCATCAGCAGCTGCAGCAAAGGAGGCACAGACTGTCCTCGGTTGTCCCCGCTTTCTTGCAGCGGCAACATGGCCAGAAGCTCCCGCACGGCGTGCTTCGTGAACCTGTAGCGAGCGTGGAACTGGTCCTCGTCATACAGCTCCATAGGATTTCCTCGGTCACGTAAGGATGGTCGTGGAATCTTCGGCAACTGATGTACATCAGAAAACGCAACATCCATGGCGTGGCACGCGAACTCAAAAGCGGACAACCTCCGCGCGACGTCCGTTCGAGAGGCGGCCATGTTGGAATAACACACGAAGTCCGTTTCAAGCTAGCCCCGAAGCAGACTTGAAACTTGAGCTGAGTTTGACCAAGCCAAGTTGCCATCAAGTTGTCCGCAAGTTCGAGAACGATTTATGGTGAGTGGCAAAGCTGTCTTGAGACTGGCTCAAGTCAAGTACGAGTCAAGTAACATCTCTGCATTCGGGGGGTTAAATTGACGGACCCTTTGTGAATTGGAAAGTGTATTCCGTGAACGCCTGGGTCCATTGAGACGGCGTCGGTCAGAATGATTGCAAACTCTGGGCACAGCGACGCTACGCAAGCAAAGCGCGAGCGCTAGAGAGTCCGACGCGACCGGCGTCCGTCTGCGCATCCCGGCGGCCACCAGCTGGCTCCGTGCCAGAGCTCGGATGGACGGACGGACATGGACGGACGGACGGACGGACGGATGGATGGACGGATGGATGGACGAACAGACAGATAGACAGATGGACGGACGGACGGACGGACGGACCGACGGACGGACGGACAGACGGACGGACGGACGGACGTCGGACGGACACCGGACGGACACCGGACGGACGTGAGCATGAGACATTAAAGGCTTTCGCCTTAAAGATTACACCATCTCCCGCTAAAGGGAACCATGTGTAGATGCGAAGCAGCGGGCGCTAACGCTTACACTGGCGGCGGCGTTGACGCTGGCGCTCATCGCAGCGTTGCACAGGAGAGAAACCTGGGGGGGCGCAAAGCACGCAGTGATGGACCGGTGTTTCCTACTGGAACATCCCAATCACTGCTAATGGGCAATGAGAGACAGAAGACTCGGACAGGACACAGAGACCCGCAGTCCGCTTTTAGTTAACGCGCACGCTGCGAATTTTTTATCGTTCGACAATGCACAGGAGAAATATCCCACCGGCACTACCTTGCAGGTCAAGATCCAGTGCCATATATACGGGGTGGCCAGTGAACGGTTGTGCAGCGCGAGCAGTCGGTTTTTTCAACCAAGAAACTCGCTAGCAGACGCTGCCTCGTCTGCGTCGCGAGGCGAGAGAGGGGGGAGAGTAGGAGAGGGGGAAGACGCGCGTGCTCAGTGGGGGGTGTGGACGCCGCGGGAAGGGATGCCTAGAGGAGAGAGGGGGGGAGAGTAGGAGGGGAGAGAGGTGGAGCGTAGGAGAGGGAGGGGACGCGCATGCGCAGTGAGGGTGTGGCCTCCGCGGGGAGGGATGCCTAGAGGAGAGAGAAGTGGAGAGGAGGTTTTTTATTTAGATGCGAAGCATCTTATGCTCGGGGGCTCTGTCCGTCCCGCGTCCCCCGTCCCGCGTCCGGCCACTGTCATGAAGTAGGGAAGCACCCATTATGCGAACCAGAACACTGTAGTAATATGAAGGCCGTCAACCCTAACACAGTCATCAGAGTAATGGCCGAGAGCACACAGAGGCTGGTTAGCAATGGCTAGGCAGGTGGTGTCTGTCGCCCAGGTTGGCCCCACTCCTTGAGTCATGGCCGAGAGCACAGAGACGCTGCTTAGCAATGGCTAGGCAGGTGGTGTCTGTCGCCCAGGTTGACCCCATTCCTTAATCTGCTTGCATGTGTTTGGAGGGGGGCTTAGTCCTTCCCGCGTCCCACACCACCACAGCGCATGCGCGTCCCCTCCCCCCTCTCTCTCCTAAGCTCACCCCCCTTTCTCTCCTCTAGGAATCGTCTACTCTACGGAGCGGCCCCCGCGTCCCCTCCCCTGTGCTCTCCTACGCTCTCCCCTTCCTCTACTCTAGGAATCATCTACTCTACAGAGTGGCTCCGGCGTCCTCTCTCCTCTTGGAATCATCTACTCTACGGAGCGTCCCATACCCCCCACACCGCATGCACGTCTCCTCCTCCTCTCCTACGGTCCCCCCCCGTCCTTTCCTCTACGGAGCGGCGCGAACGACAGGTGGTGTGACAGCTGCATACTCCGCTGGGGGCGCCACGGTAGTTCCGCGGTATGAAAATGACAGAGCGCGCAAGCCTCATTCTCTTTCCTGCGCAGCACCGCGATGAGCGCCCGGACCATTGCCGTGAAATGAGAGCGGCGACGTTCCTCCCGCTCAAGCTAATTATCTCCCCCGCTGCTTCGCATCTACACATGGTTCCCTTTAGCGGGAGATGGGGAATTTTTTGATTTTTTTTAATGGGTTGGCGCATGCGCAGTGGGGGTGTGGACGGACGGACGGACGGACGGACGCCGGACGGACACCGGACGGACGTGAGCATGATACATTAAAGGCTTTCGCCTTAAAACATGAGCTTGTGCTGAACCAAGGGTCACTGCCAGCGGCTGGACTTTATCGTCGGCAAAGCGCTTTTTCGTGCAAAGCGTCGCAGTTCATGCACAGCTTCGCATTTTCAGCACAGCCTAAAAGACACTAAGGGTCTTTAGAATTACGTATCTTTTTATTTTCTAATAAAAGAACACACGACCTGATGCTTACATATTAATGTTGCGCCTGATGTATGCGTAGTATTTGCTTTTTGATCGAATATGTTCACAAGTATGAACGCAAACACCAGTTCAAGATGGCTGGGCGTTCAGAAATTAGTTAAACTTTGGCCCTGTAGCTAGCTGAATCGGGTGACAGACAGACAGACCAAAATTTTTGCGTTGAAGTATCCCAAGAAAGACTATCGTCTTTAAAAAAACCTCCGCACCATTGCTTACCAGGCTTCACCAAGCCACAGCTGCGCCCCACCTGGGTTTAACCTCAACTAGCCGCGCATGCGCCGAGGAGCAGCCACCGCCAAGCGCCGCCCACAGACGGATATAGTCCGTGCATCCGCTGCGCCAAGCTTGTCCGCTGTGGCGCGAGCCGAGTACGAGCGACGAAAGGTCCGAACTTCTACCGGGGGTGCCACAGCCCGATTTGTACTTTATTTTCTGTCACTTGAGTTTGGAGTTCAAGTAGAGAGGTGGGCGAGTTGGAAATGATACATTGTAAAAAATTTTCAGCGCGAAGAGGACGGAGCACACGAAGAGGACACAATACGAGAGCTGCGTTGAGTTTGGACATTCTTGCATGGTCTGTGACCGGCTGTGGTTTGACTCTACTCTGTCTATGCCAAGTAAAAACCCAGCATCAGCCAAGAGGACCACTTTAAGCCCCTAAGATGGACCCGGCTTCACGGTTTCTTAAGCTTTACACGGCTAGTGTAAACTTCCTTTTTTCTTGTTATTCGCACCCTACTTGATTGAATACTCTGTCATGAAGGGAATATCATTGCGAAAGATTACCATTTTGGCCTGACAGCTTCCTTCGCTCGTATTATTTCGCTTTTGTTGGAGAACCAGAGTATATAATTGGGAAGTGGTTACACATATGAGATGATATTGTTAACTTGTTTTGTGTACTGATTCAGAACACATCGCCTACGTGACTGCTGTACCTTCCTGGTTGATGTGCTTTTCCTTAATCTATATAAAGGCTATTGACTTGATTTACGCCGTAGATTCCTTTAATCACCCGACTAATGAGCTGTGTAATATTGCTTCTACATTACATTTCCGCTGCCAGCCAGTCTTTATTTTATGAAATGAGGTGTGGCCCTGTCATTATTGTAGCGGCTAGGTTTCTCGCACAACGTTAATAGGCCAGCTTGTCCTTTTAAGCATTTTCACCAGATAATCTTCATGGCTCGACAGGAAGCTTACAGTTGGGCTAACAATTTTTTAAAATATCGGTCGCGAAAAACTTTGTCTCCAATCAGGTTACACATGCCACAGTTATAGTAATGGGTGTGATCCAGCGCAAGTTCTAAATCACTGGAAATGAAATGGGCGTGCTAATTTCCAGGTTTAAGTGTCTTCGTGTGCAGGTAGCCGGTGCCGTGCGGCGCTACACAAGGGACATAAAGATTAAGTCTTTTGAAACTTACACGCCAAGGATGGCACGGTGGATTTGACGCAGATAGACCACCGATCGAAGCGCCGGCCAGCCTGTATGAAACGCGTTCTTCCTGCTAAACAAAAAAGAGAGCCAGCGCGTGAAACAAGACATCGAACTACATTGATAGCTTTCCTAACCACTTTTTTACCTCGGGGTCCTAGGCTTCTTAGCAAGTTTATTATTTTTCTGCATCCTGTTTCCTGGAAAACTTTTGGGCAGTCTCCAGTTTTTCGAGCTCCTGTGCTGGTCTCCGCACGAACTTGCCATCTTGTATCCTGACTCGATAGGCACGTACTACACTGTCTTGACCAGGAAAAACTTCTGCTGCCCATCCAAGAGGTATATCAGCCATGACAGCATGTGTGTAGTTACCGTAAGTGGTCAGCAATACTTCTAAAGGTCTGGTTTGAAGAATGCATGCCCTTTGACATTGTGTGGAAAACATAAGGCTAGCGTTCCTGGCATACCGGACGAGAAGCCGCGGATTCAGCTATCACTGCACCTATGGAAGTTTACTTCTATGCACGGCAATGCTGGCGGCCCTTGTGCTTCTTAGAGCATGGTCAACTGTTTCCGTGGTTACCATAGCTCCGCTTATCGTGTTGACCTTTTATAATGAAAATCACGGCAGAGTGAAAAGAATGCGAGAATCATAATAAATGCCAGTGCTGCGCTCGTCATGTCGTATATTCTACGCGCTGTCCCTTATAGGAGGAGTTGTCATCGGGTTCTCGAAAATTTAAAAGAAAGGACCGGTGGTCAAAGAATGTAAGCAAATCATAATGGTATGTTTTAAAGTGCTCAGATGGTACATTTAAGGGGGCATATACACCCGTCACCGATTTGTTTATAATGCATTTAATTCCTAGCCGGTGCAGCTCAGACACATCACATTTGTTTGAAGTTTCTTGACATCCATGCAGTGGCAGAGTTCGCCTAATTGCGGAAGGACATCTCATATTCAAATGAGGCCAAGGATGGGGCGCAGATACATGTGATTCAAGCCCTTACTATAGAATGCGCTTATGCAATTTCTCGCGTGACTTGTCTAAGTGGACCGGCTATGAAACTTTGGTGTTTGACGTTGCGATCATGCTGTCTTATCATGGCGTTACGCTCGGGTGTTTGTTGCATGCTAGCACAAGACTATATATTTCATGCAATTTGCCAATGAGAGCCAGCTGGAAGTAAGCGCTCTGTCCTTTTGTGTTGGCCGGCTCGGCCGTTTCGTTTTTGCCATTATGCGCTGGACCAGTTCAACTATGACAAATCGACTTGCCTAATCTTCAACAGTTGTGAAAAAATTGAAGGACACTTTGTACATTCCAAAGTGTGTTCGGACGAAAGCTTTGCGGCCATTCGACTGACTATGCCATGTCTTTTTGTTTTGTCGGACGGACGGACACGAAATGACGGACGGACAGAGGGACACATGGACGGACGGACGGACGGACGGCCACCGGACGGCCACCGGACGGACGTGAGCAGGAGACATTAAAGGCTTTCGCCTTAAAATTACACCATCTCCCGCTAAAGGGAACCATGTGATGCGAAGCAGCGGGCGCTAACGCTTACACTGGCGGCGGCGTTGACGCTGGCGCTCATCGCGGCGTTGCGCAGGAGAGAAATCTCGGGAGGCGCAATCACGCAGTGATGGACCGGTGTTTCCTACTGGAACATTGCCAATCGCTGTTAATGGGCAATGAGAGACAGAAGACTCGGACTGGACACAGATACCCGCATTCTGCTTTTAGTTAACGCGCACGCTGCGAATTTTTATCGTTCGACAACGCACAGGAGAAATCTCCCACCGGCACTACCTTGCAGGTCAAGATCCAGTGCCTATATATACGGGGTGGCCAGTGAACGGCTTGTGCAGCGTGAGCAGTCGGTTTTTTCAACCAAGAAACTCGCTAGCAGACGCTGCCTGCGTCGGCGTTGAACGGTTGTGCAGCGCGAGCAGTCGGTTTTTAGATGCGAAGCATCTTATGCTCGGGGCTATGTCCGTCCCTCCCGCGTCCCCCGTCCCGCGTCCGGCCACTCTCATGAAGTAGGGAAGCACCCATTATGCGAACCAGAACACTGTAGTAATATGAAGGCCGTCAACCCTACCACAGTCATCAGAGTCATGGCCGAGAGCACAGAAAGCCTAGCCTGCTTAGCAATGGCTAGGCAGGCGGTGTCTGTCACCCAGGTTGACCCCATTCCTTGAGTCATGGCCGAGAGCACAGAGAGGCTGCTTAGCAATGGCCAGGCAGGTGGTGCCTGTCGCCCAGGTTGACCTCATTCCTTTATCTTGCTTACATGTGTTTGGAGGGGGTTTAGTCCGTCCCTCCTTCCCGCGTCCCACACCACCACAGCGCATGCGCGTCCCCTCCCACTCTCTCTCCTACGCTCACCCCCTTTCTCTCCTCTAGGAATCCTCTACTCTACGGAGCGGCCCCCGCGTCCTCTCTCTTTCCTCTCCTACGGACCCGTCCTTTCCTCTAGGAATCCTCTACGGAGCGGCGCGCACGACAGGTGGTGTGACAGCTGCATACTCCGCTGGGGGGCGCCACGGTAGTTCCGCGGTATGAAAATGACGGTGCGCGCGCGCCTCATTCTCTCTCCTGTGCAGCGCCGCGATGAGCGCCCGGTCCGCTGCCGTGAAATGAGAGCGGCGACGTTCCTCCCGCTCAAGCTAATTATCTCCCCGGCTGCTTCGCATCCACACATGGTTCCCTTTCAGCGGGAGATGGGGAATTTTTAAATGCGAAGCATTTCTTAGCGAACTTCGGCGACTTTGAGCGTATCTAGCTATCTATCTATCTAGCCGCCTACGACTTTGTGCTCTCCTGGCCGTAAAGAGATTTATACCAAATTTGGTATGGCATAACATGACCGTATGACGAACATAAATGGCTGGTCATATGAAAATCATGACTAACTTGTCATGAAAAGTATGATTTACATGCCACGCTTATGGCGCGCTGGCGGCCGTTTCCTTAGCTTGATATGCACCAAATTTGGTCATAATGTCGGGCAGCGCAAAAAGCAGACAACAGACGAGCGAGGGGACAAGGACACAGCGCATTCTTCCAACTAAAGTTTATTAGATTGGAACGCACGTATATATGCGTGCCATGAGCGTGGCAAGCAAGTCACGTCGCACATGACATGTCATGATTTCCATATTACCACTTGCCATTTATGTTCGTCATACAGTCACGTTACACAATACCAAATTTGGTGCATATCAAGGTAACGAAACGGCCGCAAGCACGCCATGAGCGCGGCATGCGAGTCAAGTTGTTCATGACATGCACGTCATTATTTGCATATTACCACCTGTCATTTATGTTCGTCATACAGTCGCGTCAGTCATTCCCAAATTTGGTAACGTTGCTTGTTAGGCGAGTTGGAATAGGTCAGTCATAATGTAGGGCAGCGCAAAAAGCAGACAACAAACGAGCGAGGGGATAAGGACACAGCGCATTCTTCCAACTAAAGTTTATTAGATTGGGACGCACGTATATATACACAGGCAAAGCAGTAAAAGATAAAACCAGGAAGTAAAAATCAAAAAGGTGAAATCAAGAGAAGTGAAGATACGTCACACACGTGCACTAACACCGCCCCCCCTTTCTGCCCCCCTTTCTGCCCCCCTTTGGGATTGAGTGACGTATCGGCACTTCTCTTGATTTCACCTTTTGATTTTTACTTCCTGGTTTTATCTTTTCTTGCTTTGCCTGTGTATATATACGTGCGTCCCAATCTAATAAACTTTAGTTGGAAGAATGCGCTGTGTCCTTATCCCCTCGCTCGTCTGTTGTCTGCTTTTTGCGCTGCCCTACATTATGACTGACCTATTCCAACTCGCCTAACAAGCAACGTTACCAAATTTGGGAATGACTTGACGTGACTGTATGACGAACATAAATGACAGGTGGTAATATGCAAATAATGACGCGCATGACATGAACAAATTGACTCGCATGCCGCGCTCATGGCGCGCTTGCGGCCGTTTCGTTACCTTGATATGCACCAAATTTGGTATTGTGTAACGTGACTGTATGACGAACATAAATGGCAAGTGGTAATATGGAAATCATGACATGTCATGTGCGACGTGACTTGCTTGCCACGCTCATGGCACGCTCGCCACCGTTTCGTTAGCTTGATATACACCAAATTTGGGATTGAGTGACGTGACTGTATGACGAACATAAATGACACGTGGTAATATGGAAATCATGACTTGTCATGTGCGACATGACTTGCATGCCACGCTCATGACACGCTCGCGGCCGTTTCGCTAGCTTGATATACACCAAACTTGGTATTGAGTGACGTGACTGTATGACGAACATAAATGACAAGTGGTAATATGGAAATCATGACTTGTCATGTGCGAAATGACTTGCATGCCACGCTCATGACACGCTCGCGGCCGTTTCGCTAGCTTGATATACACCAAACTTGGTATTGAGTGACGTGACTGTATGACGAACATAAATGACAAGTGGTAATATGGAAATCATGACGTGTCATGAGCGACATGACTTGCATTGCACGCTCATGGCGCGCTCGCGGCCGTTTCGTTAGCTTGATATACACCAAATTTGGTATTGAGTGACATGACTGTATGACGAACATAAATGGCAAGTGGTAATATGGAAATCATGACATGTGCGACATGACTTGCATGCCACGCTCATGGCGCGCTGGCGGCCGTTTCGTTAGCTTGATATACACCAAATTTGGTATTGAGTGACATGACTGTATGACGAACATAAATGACAAGTGGTAATATGAAAATCATGACATGTCATGAGCGACATGACTTGCATTCCACGCTCATGGCGCGCTCACGGCCGTTTGGTTAGCTTGATATACACCAAATTTGGTATTGAGTGACATGACTGTATAACGAACATAAGTGGCAGGTGGTAACATGAAAATTTTCGCATGCATGTCATCTACAACGCCATTTACATGCCACGCTCATGGTGCGCTTGCGTCCAGTTCGCTAGCTTGATATACACCAAAATTGGTATTGCGCGACGGTGAATGTGTGACGAACATAAATGACATGCAAATTATGTAAAGCATGATTTTCTTCTTCCTGGCTGCTTGGCATTACATCGATTCCCACAGTGCGTGGGATCTGCCGGCTTTTTCAATCAAGAAACTCGCTAGCAGACGCTGCCTGCGTCGGCGTTGCGAGGCGAGAGAGGGGGAGCGTAGGAGAGGAGAGAGAGTGGGGAGGGGACGCGCATGCGGATTGGGGGTGTAAACACCGCTGGAGGGATGCCTAGAGGAGAGAGAGGGGGAGGGGACGCGCATGCGCAGTGGGGGTGTGATTGCCGCGGGGAGGGATGCCTAGAGGAGAGAGATGGGGGGACGGGACGCGCATGCGCAGTGAGGGTGTGGGCGCCGCGGGGAGGGATGCCCTAGAGGAGAGAGAGGGGGGAAGCGTAGGAGAGGCGAGAGAGGGTCAGGGGACGCGCATGCGCAACGGGGGTGTAAACGCCGCGGGAGGGATGCCTAGAGGAGAGAGGGGAGAGCGTAGGAGAGGAGGTGCGTAGGGAGGATTTGCGCATGCGCAGTAAGGGTGGTCAGGACGCACACCACCACCACCGGACGGACGGACGGTCGCCGGACGGACTCCGGACGGACACCGGATGGACGTGAGCACGAGACATTAAAGGCTTTCGCCCTTAATATATGGTGTATTGGACACTTCGCAACTGTAGTTGCAGTAAGCGCCCCAGGAGGGTTTCAAACGGCCACTGTTACGCGCACCTGTCCTCGCGGTGCGGTTTAGCCTTCCACAGAGAAGCGATGAATGGAAGGCGAGTGTCGAGAAGGAGACGCGAACGGGGCCCGACTACTTTATTGCGTTGCACTCTTGAAGGCGAAGCTCAAGCGCTTGGCATGCTTTTTTTTGCTTACCATGCCCACCTGCCAACAAACATGGCCGTGGCTCACTATCTAACCCATGAACACCGGCCTCGTCCAGTTACCATCAATCGCACGCCATACAGACTACTTTAATATACCGCAATGCTGGATTCTGGTTTGTACTGTGCCCATGATTTGCGTTTTTCCGAACGCGACTACTGCGGCACTACATCAAAGCTACATCAAAACAGCATTGACGTTAACAGCCGGTAACTTTTCAAAACGGTGAAGCGGCGCATGAGGCTGTCTACAAGTGGAGCGTCGACTTGTCGACGGTCCGCGTTGCTTACCGCAGCGGGGAAGCTGATACACAAGATTTATAGGAAACTGCGTAATGTGGGCGCAGTGTAAACGTACCAAAGAAATCAAAGAGAACAGACTTTTGGGCTAGTTGGGCTTCAATGAACGTACCAAAGAAGCCTAAAACCTTGTGATATTGCGGTTCCGTTAATATAGCACTCTGTCTGGGTGCTTTTTTCCCCCTTTCCCTTCTCAATGATTTGCATAAAACATTCTCACCTTCGAGATGATGACTTCATTTAGTTTAATTATACATTGATCTTCTCGTTGCTCATGGGCCTGAAATAGCAGGATAGCGCCTCTGCAAAAGAGATACATTTTTTAGCGGTAACAAGTACATACAATTCTGATATAGTTTCTTATAAAAAGCGGGCAACATAGGCCCTAAGTAAGTGGGCCTATATATGTGCGGGGATATATTTCCATGAGTGAATGCTAACCGTACAACAAAAAAAAAACGATTTCACAGTACTTTACATGCGGAACAATAGCCCAACCTTCTCTCCAAATAGAGGGTTTCAGATAGACAATCATTTCTACCTGATTCGACATACGACCAGTTCAAAGAAAAGTGTTGCGTGATTGGCTAATGGGCGACCTTTCTATGAACTTCATATGCGAGTATTCCGGAGAGTGATTGGTGTACTACCAGCCGAGAATATTGCAGTATAGCACACCTCACTGTATGATGTTGTACCGAGGCTCAGTTTGTTGGAATCGGTTACGATGTTGCGTAAGTGTGCGGACGAAGCGAAATCCACGTTGATCTAATATAACCTTCTAAGGCGGTAGCGTTAAAGGGCTCGTTGCGAAGTTCCAGTGTCGGTGTCGCTGTTGGTGTCGGCGTCGTTGGTTGTGAGCGAAAAATCAGCGCTGTCCATGCGGAAAATTCGAGATAGATGCAAATAAAAAAAAAAACAATAAAATCTCCAGTTACAGTGGGAATCGGACCCTGAACTCCTGCGTGGCAAGCAGGTGTTCTACCGCAGAGACCCGCTCTTGCTTAAATTGCTTCAGGAAAAACACCATGTGAATGGTGACGTTCCTTTATTTGCGGCGCGGTGCACCAAGAAGATAAGCCGGGCTATTGATTGCGACGAAGATGTTAATAAGGTCCGATAGCGCTCTCTCGTTCTACTCTTGAAGGCGAAGATCAAGAGTCCCCAAGTTTTTTTTTAGATGTGAAGCAGCTTATGAACGAGGCCTGTCCCGCCATCGTTGTGCGCTGTAGCCGCTAGTATGCGGAGCGCCCAAATCAGGGCTTAAAGTCTCCCATTATTGGAGGGGGGGAGGGCCCTCTTCGGGCAGCGATATTATATATATATATATATAAATATATATATATATATATATATATATATATATATATATATATATATATATATATATATATATATATATATATATATATATATATATATATATATATATATATATGGTCTCCACGATAGGTCCCGGGGAACTACTTGACCCCGGCGGCGTGCTACTTCGTGACCCACAATGCACACGGGCTCCGTCTTTCTGCGAACGTGGATCACGCTTCCCAAGGCGTGGATCGCCCAACAGGGACTCTACCATCATCGGAGCCGCCAAGGGACGCTGTCCACGCTTCCTTGGCCCTGGATCTTCCCACTGTGAGTCCTACCTCCGCCGCACACTGCGTGGACGTGATTTCTTGCTCATCAGGCGCCTCACCCGACAGCGGCGCAGAGCTCTTGCGTGTTCTCACGCAAGTGTCACAACAGCTCGACCGCTTGGCGTCGTTGAGTTCCAGGGTCCGGCCGGCCGCCTCACCATATCTTTCGGAAGCACTGGAGTTCCCAGGCTTCCAGGATGATGCTGATATTTGGGTGGCGACAATCAATGCGCTCGGCTCTCGGCATGTCTGAGCCGACAATCATAAATGGCAGGTGGCCATCGACTGCCTTCGCGGTGGTGCCGAGGCGTGGCATAAGTATGAGGGCCATGAAGCAACGGACCTGGCTCGAATGGAGCGCCAGGCTGATCGCTGTTTTCGGCCGAATCCACCATGGCACATGCGCGCTCAACCCGACGGATACCGAGGATGGAGCTAATAAATCCAATAAATCCCTCCTCGAGGCTGCTCCTAAACACTGCAGCTCATCGATAGGCAGTTTGGAAGCCATCCCTCGCACGAACACCAGACTCGGCTGGTCCTCACAGCCAGTCCAAAGAAAATGACCCGCCGAGTTTCGGTGACTGGATCGACAACGTGGCACCATCACATGCACGACATCGAGGCGCCGAATACCCAGCGCGGCCGCTTCCTACGGTACAAGTCCGCATCGACGGAATCGGCGAGCTTACGGCTGTTGTACAAACTGGAGCTCCACGTACTATGCTACATCGACGCCATGCCCCCGGTCGCCCTCCAGCCTTTGTCCGAGGCACCCTTGCGCGGCCTCGGCGGGGGCGCGTTGCCTGTCGGTACGCCGGATCTCCAGATACAAACCGAAGCCGGGAGCAACTTCCTTGCCGCCGTTCCCGTCCTCGAGGACTTACTTGCACGCGGACAATGGTTTTGGGAGCTGACTACCTCTTGTCTGGTGAAGTTCAGCTCACCATAGATGGCGGCCGAGTAAAGCTCCGCTGCTTGACACCGAGCAGTTTCTCAGCTCCGAACTTCCCAGTTGGAAGACTGCAGTCACAGATGTCCAGCAACGAGAGCATGCTTAGTGACCAGCCGGACAGACATCCGCCTACTTCACGGCAGTCATTGGCCGAGTGTGCGAGTGCTTCGCTCAATAAATCCATGGCTGCCGACGACGCAATTATCGAAGATATGCCTGTTTCGTCGGGATCTACCCACCGCGCCTTGATCGAAGCTAACGATGCGCCGCAAGCAGATGAAGCCAGCATCAGCCCTTCCGGCCTCCCGGCGTGCGGCACTGCTGGCGATGACGAGCAGTTCATTATGAGTTCCAGCTTACCGGCTCAGTGCCGTGCGGATCACCACGAGGCAGTCTGCGTCAACGGGGTATCTGACGTTGACCGGCCAGACGGTGACCAGCTCGCACAAAGTAGCGAGATGACGCCTTCGAATAACCCTGGCGTCTGGAGCCAGGTGTGCAGCCATGGTGGTGTTAACCTGTATGGACGCCGTGGTATATATATATATATATATATATATATATATATATCAGGCAAGTATTTTCAGTGGATCCAGTGTTTAATAAAAATTGGCTTGAGCGGACGAACGTACAAAAACTTTTATTAGTACCAACGTTTCGGCCGGGGTCCGGCCTTCGTCAGGGAAGATCCCTGACGAAGGGAAGTTCAGGGAAGTTCCCTGACGAAGGCCGGACCCCGGCCGAAACGTTGGTACTAATAAAAGTGTTTGTACGTTCGTCCGCTCAAGCCAATTTTTATATATGTATATATATATATATATATATATATATATATATATATATATATATATATATATATATATATATATATATATATATATATATATATGTATATATATATATATATACAGGGTGTTTCAAGAAATGTGTCCAATATCCTCAAAAAATCAGCAAAATGCAATATTTGCTTGCTGTTTTCACAGTTACTTTTTCTGTAGCAACTTGCATCTTACGATGGTCGAAGACGTCATTTGCTACAGATAATTAAGAAAATTAAATTAACTAACCTTTTAATTAGTGGAGCTATGCTGTTACGTCAAATGGGAGAATTTAATTCTTTATGCGAAAAACCCATCGCAGCTTTGAGATTTAGAAAAGGCGGCCTCTATTAATTATTGTGGCGTAATGAAATTCAGGCAAATTCAACGGCGAAACCGAAACCCAAGCACCGATGAGCGCAACAAGCAGACGACTAGAATGACGTCACTGTTCAAGACAACGGTTACAGAGGTGCAGTTCTTCACCGTTCGTTAACGTATGTGCGTCATGCGTGCTACTACTGCAAGCGCAGCCCACACACCCACACAACGAAGTCGGTTGATGATTGATATAATGATGTTCACTCATTCTGGACGTCTCAGACGAATATGGCAGTTGCGCTCTTCCGCGTTTCGGTTTCGGTTTCACCGCTGAATTTGGGAGAATTTCATTACTTCGCAATTATTCCTAGAGGCCGCATTTTCGAAATATCAAAGCTCAAATGGGTTCTTGGCATGAAGGAGATCAATTCTCCCATTTGACTTAACCACCTAACTCCGCTAATTAAAAAGTTAATTAACTTAACTTTCTTAATTACTGTCCCAAATCATGCCTTTAACCATCTTAGGATGCCTGCCGCTACAGAAAAAACAGTTCTGAAAACAGCGAGCAAATACCGCATTTTCCCGATTTTTAAAAAATATTGGACACATTTCTTGAAACACAGGCCTGTATATAGTGAAGCCAACTGTCTCTATCACAGAACAAATGCTTAAGAATGTTACACAAATAAATAAATATTACACTCATAATTGCTCTGTACACATGTAAAATGAGCGCAGCAGTGCTACAGCTGACCTGCCAAGAGGGGGGCCCAGCCCCTCCTTATAAAATGGAAGGGGGTCCGTGCCCCCCCTGGGCCCCCTGACTTTAAGCCCTGGCCCAAATGGTGTCCCGTTACGCTCTCCGGTGCATTTCGTACGATTACAAACATCATACTACCATCACGGGAACGTGGATAGACATCGCCTTCTCAAACTTCAAACTACAACCTTTGATGCACGATCCCTTAACTTTACGCTTTACAGACCACAAGGCCGTTATACTCAAGGTCTCCGGAGTTTAAGTCATATACGATGATGAATAAAAGACATTGGCTGCTTCGCATTACTACTCAGGGGTTCCCTTCAGGGGAGATGTGTGCGATTTTTATAAAATTGTTGCAGCAGGCTATCAAAAGCGTTATGTGCACTAGACGCTTCAAACGGGCTAATGCGAGCGTCCGCAGGACATGAATATTGTCACGTGATTTTGTTGAGGCGGCGATAGTCGACACAGAAACGTAGGGTTCCGTCCCTCTTCTTGACTAACACCACGGGTGACGCCCACGGACTCTTCGCTGGCTGCACAATGTCGTCGCGCAGCATTTCGTCGTCTTGTTTCTTTACAGCCTCGCGCTCTCGCGTCGAAACTCTGTACGGGCTCTGACGGAGTGGTCTGGCAGTTTCCTCTGTTATGGTGCGATGCTTTGAAACAGGGGTCTGCCGAATTCTTGACGACGACGAAAAGCAGTCCTTGTATTGCAGGAGTAAGGCTTTGAGCTGTTCTTGCTTATGCGTCGGAACACTCGGATTGACGTCGAAAGCTTGTTGGGGACCTCGATTCATCGAAACAGGTTCGGTAGCATCGAAGAGGGCGAAAGCACTACTGGCGTCCACGAAATCATTCATGTAGGCGACCGTCGTGCCAGTGTTGAGGTGCCTGTATTCGTGGCTGAAAGACTGAAATTCGTCAGCATCACCCTCGCTTTGCCATCCCGCAGCTCGGCTATGCCTCTTGCGACGCAGATCTGACGGCTCATAAGCAGGTTCTGGTCGCCCTCAATGACACCCTCCATGTATGCGGGTACTTCGGTGCCGACGGAAATAATGACGCTGGAGAAAAGTGGAACGGTGACCTGCTCTTCTATAACATTCAAGGCATGATGACCAATATTGATATGCGGTGGGATGGCGTTGTTCGCGGAAAGCGTTATCGATTGGGATCGTAGGTCAATGACTGCGCCGTGTTGATTTAGGGAATCCATGCCTAGAATGACGTCCCTCGAACAATGCTGTAGGACCACAAAGCTCGCTGAATAGTCTGGTCTTCAGTCGTGATTCTTGCCGTGCAGACTCCAGTTGGTGTTATTAGGTGGCCTCCTGCTGTCCGGATTTCGGGTCCTTGTCAAGCGGTCTTTACTTTGTTCAACTTCATGGCGAACGGTTTCACTGATGACAGAATAGTCAGCTCCGGTATCGACGAGAGCGGTGAACTTGTGGCCGTCGATGAGGACGTCGAGGTCGTTAATTCATCGTCTGGCGTTGTGGTTTGGTCGTGGCGTCGGATCACGGCTACGACGGCTTGTTCCGTTGCTTCGGCGTGTAGTCGTCAGGTCATTCTGCGGTCGTGAAGTCGCGTCGCCCGGGCACCGTTCAGCTTGCAGCGTGTTCTTTAGACCTCGTGGACGCGTCGTCGTCGGCGGCGGAGGATCTTCGGTGTTTCGTCGTGCAGTACCGCACCTCCATTGGTTGCTGCCCTTAGTTTCCCGGATAAGGGCCCGGAGAGCGGCCCCGAGCAGGGGCGGCGTACTGCCTGCGGTGCGGTGAGATTTAGCGCCCTGGCGAAGGCGATCGGGAAAGCCCCGGTCGTCCACTGCGCTCCTGCGGGGTAGTCGGCGATGTCGCGTGGTCGTTCACCCCGCTGTGGACGCGGCGCGTCGATGGCGAAACCACGCAGTCCCATGTGGCGGTACTGGCAACGGCGGTAGGTGTGGCCAGCTTCTCCGCAGTGGTAGCACAGTGGGCGGTCCGTCAGGGGCGCGCCAAACGTCGGTCTTCCTCGGAGCGGAGCGCTGGCCGGTGGGTGGACGGTATGGCGTCGGTGGCGGTGGCGGCGGTGTCTGGCGGCGGAACTGCGGCGGTGCGAAGTCTTCACGTGGACGCGGCGGGGGAGCGTTACGACGCGCTACAGCTGCGTAGCTCATCGCTTGTGGCTCACGCTGCGCTGGTTTAGGTGCTCCCAGAACTTGCAAGATTTCCTGGCGTACGACGTCGGTGATCGGCTCCACCTGAGGCTGCGAAGTTCGCAACAATTTGCGCAGCTCCTCCCGAACGATTGCTCTGATGGTGTCGCGCAGGTCGTCGGGATGCAGCGCTTGAAACTCCCCGTAGGTCGTCGAGGGAATGCGACGGTTCTACTGGCTAGTACGCATCTCCAGCGCCTTCTCGGTCGTCGTGGCCTCCGAGACAAATTCCGTGACCGTCTTCGGTGGGTTGCGTGAAAGGCCGGCAAACAGGTCTTGCTTAAACCCCCCGCATCAAGAAGCGAACCTTCCTTTTCCTCGGACATGGCGGTGTCCGCGTGGCGGAAGAGTCGGGTCATTTCCTCCGCGAAAATGGAGACGCTTTCGTTCGGAAGTTGCACCCGTGTCTCCAGCAAGGTTGCAGCCCTTTCCTTTCGGACGACACTCGTGAACGTTTCCAAAAAAGTGCTGCGAACGATGTCCTAGGTTCGAAGAGTGGACTCCCGATTCTCGAACCAGGTCCTAGCTGCGTCGTCCAGGTAAAAGTACACGTGGCGAAGCTTGTCGTCGGCGTCCCAATTGTTGAATGTGGAGGCCCTTTCAAATGTCTCAAGCCAGGTTTCGGAGTCTTCACTTGGAGATCCATGAAACGTCGGCGGCTCTCTGGATGGCTGCATCACGATTGCCGCGGGGGGCACTGCGGCCGTCATCGTGCCTGTTGTCCTTCGTCGCCGTGGCCCGGATCTTGTCGGGTAGGGAGGGGTCCGTATTCTGGTGGGAGACCTTGGTGCCTGCGGCTGGCTCGCTGCTCAGCGTTGACGTCGATGTCCCCTTGGCAGTGTGGGCTTGGCTCAGTGGCGTAGCCAGGGGGTGGCACACCGGGCACGTGCCCCCCCCCCCCCCCCCGAAATTTTTAGATGCGAAGCATCTTATGCTCGCGGCTCTGTCCCTCCCGCGTCCCCCGTCCGCCGTCCCCGTCCGCCGTCCCCCCGTCCCCCCGTACCCCGTCCCGCGTCCGGCCACTTTCATGAAGTAGGGAAGCGCCCATTATGCGAACCAGAACACTGTAGTAATATGAAGGCCGTCAACCCTAACACAGTCATCAGAGTCATGGCCAAGAACACAGAGAGGCTGCTTAGCAATGGCTAGGCAGGTGGTGTCTGTCGCCCAGGTTCACCCCATTCCTTGAGTCATGGCCGAGAGCACAGAGAGGCTGCTTAGCAGTGGCTAGGCAGGTGGTGTCTGTCGCCCAGGTTGACCCCATTCCTGAATCTTGCTTGCATGTGTTTGGAGGGGGCTTAGTCCGTCCCGCGTCCCACACCACCACAGCGCATGCGCGTCCCCTCCCCCCTCTCTCTCCTAAGCTCACCCCCTTTCTCTCCTCTAGGAATCGTCTACTCTACGGAGCGGCCCCGCGTCCTCTCCCCCTCTCTCCTCTAGGAATACTCTACTCTACGAAGCGGCTCCGGCGTCCCACATCCCCAGAGCGCATGCGCGTCCTCTCCCCCCCCTCTCCTCTTGGAATCATCTACTAGACGGAGCGTCCCACACCCCTACAGCCCATGCACGTCCCCTCTCTCTCCTCTCCTACGGTCCCCCCCCCGTCCTTTCCTCTAGGAATCCTCTACGGAATGACAGGTGGTGTGACAGCTGCATACTCCGCTGGGGGCGCCACGGTAGTTCCGCGGTATGAAAATGACGGAGCGCGCGCGCCCCATTCTCTCTCCTGCGCAGCGCCGCGATGAGCGCCCGGACCACTGCCGTGAAATGAGAGCGGCGACTTTCCTCCCGCTCAAGCTAATTATCTCCCCGCTGCTTCGCATCCACACATGGTTCCCTTTAGCGGGAGATGGGGATTTTTTTTCGCCATGGCATAGAGAGCGAAAAATGACCATTTCAAGGAGGTGCCCCTCCCGAAATCAAGGCGGTACCCCCCCCCCCCCCCCCGAAAAAAATTTCTGGCTACGCCCCTGGCTTGGCTCACGGCTGTACAGGGGAGCATTCGGTACATGGACCGGGAAGCACCTCCACCATATGTCACGTGGTCGTGACCGACGAAGGCAGCAGTCGGTAGGTCCAAAATGAAACTGTTTATTTGGCCGAACTTGTGGCCGGTAAACGCAAAATTAAGATTACAGCAATACACACTGGCACCTGATAGCGGCGAACAGAGCTTCGGCCATCGACCAACTGACAAGCGCTGAAGTGCGTCGGCTTTTATACATGCATCATCGAACATTCTAGCATTATCGCTAGCGCCGCATAAGTTCCAGAACTAACTCCGATGTTCGCGTTGAGCCCGTAATCTGATCGGAAGGCTCTAACATTATCTAGATAGTTCCCAGTCATTCAGGCTAGCTTCGCGCAAGGCAACAGTTACACTGCAATGGGACGGTAACACGAAAATAGAAAGAAATGAGTGGGCGTGGCAATGTGCGTTCAAACTAATATTCCTTATGCAAATATGAACGATATCTCTTCAAAATATCTTGTTATAGCGATGTTGCCCCACTCAGGACGAATGCCACTGCCATCGCTTCCTCATCGGAATTCACAAAAACATCTAAAGCTAAAACTTTAAGACTAAGCGTAAGCAACTCTAGACTGTGATCATATGGTTAGTAAAGCAAGCCAGACGAGCCAAGAAAAGCCTTGCGAATTCAGAGCCTGAACAATACATGCATCTCGGTGCCTTCCCACGGAGGCTCTTTTCGGTGAAGTGACAGGTTATGTACGTGATACAATTACATCAAAGTATGAAAGTAGGGGAATTGTCCGAGGGGCTCGTTTTTTCTGTATTATACACAACGAATGAAACAGACATATCCGTTTTGGATGCGACCGACGGAAATAATGATTTTTCGTCCACTTTAATTCCTTTCAATTTAAGTGAGAATGATTACACTATAATTTAGAAACCATCAATAATGTCCCCTAAGCTTTCCTAGACTTAACTGTTTGTCGGTGTCATTAAATACTAAAGGGTCGATGAGAGTCATGGCGACTTGCAGCTAACTTTAATTTTACATGTACGCTGTGAATTTTTATTGTTTAATCACGCACTGGAGAAATCTCACACAGGCGCTACCTTGGAGGTCAAAATCCAGTGCCTATATATACGGGGTGGTCAGTGAACGGTTGTGCAGCGCGAGCAGTCGGTTTTTCAATCAAGAAACTCGCTAGCAGACGCTGCCTGCGTCGGCGTCACGAGGCGAGAGAGGGCGGGGCCGTAGGAGAGAGGGGGGAAGCGTAGGAGAGGAGAGGGTGAGGGCGCCTCTAAAATCGGAGAGCAGCTGCACCGCCAACGCCATCTAGCGTACCTTCACCCAACCGCCATATTGTACGCATGTCTATGGGACAGCGCCCTCTCGGAAACGAGACGAGAAATGGAATGCGTACAGCGCCATATAATATATCGTCACCCAACTGCAGTTTGCATGCATATCTATGGGACAGCGCCCTCTATTGTACGATAAGGGAACACTACGGGGTACAGAGGATGGTTGACGACGATCGACGACCGACGCCGCTCGACAACCGGCCAGGTCTCGCCATAAGGAGCTTCGCTTCCTAAAAACAAGCCTTTCGTACTTTGATAGCGAGAGCTTAGTCCCGGCAGACTCGATGGCTTAGTTAGCATGGGAGGGTTTATTGATCAGGCGCTACCTCGTGCGAAAGTCACCTGCTGCGTGACGCCCTCTGGCAAAAAAGAGTGTCCCACAATCGCCGCCCGGGCTTCGAGTGGCGCTGGCTAACACTCCCAGACATTAAGCACACAAGTACACCCCCCCCCTCTCCCCAAATAAAAAAAGCGGACGAGGGAGCGCCCTCACTTGTAGCTCCAATGGTAGAGAATGGGACGCGTAATTTGAAGGTTGTGGGTTCAGATCTCACGAACGGAAAGCGTGAGTTTTCGCCCACTTTAATTGCTTTCAATATAAGCGAGAATTTAAAAACCACAAATGATGTCTCATATGCTTTCCTGGGCTTGAGTGTATGTCGGTTTCGTTCGTTGCGTATAATTAATTATAACGAAATTTTATGTTCCTTATCGTAGAACTGTGGAAATTTTCCACGTTTTTCATTCAGATACCGTTTCCTTCATCACGATGGCGGCTCTTCTAAAATCTGGAATCAGTGTAATGATAATGCAAACTGGCACACAACAATTTATAGCTCGTAGTTCGTGTCGTGAATACTCGGTCCTCAGTAGGCACACGGAGATGTCTCCTCTGTGTTCCGACTGCGGTGGGGTTAGCAATTTTAAGCACGTGCTCTGGGAGTGCCCCTCTTTACAGCACCACTCGTACCACGGACTGACGGAGGAAGCATTTTATTCATTGCTCAAGAGACTCGACCTGTTTGGTCAACTTCGGGCTGTCCAGAAGCCCCACGATTCGGCGTTGCGGCTCGTCTTTTCTGTCCAAACGTGGGAGCATTCCGCAGCTTGGTGCCCGTAAAAACGGGGTGAAGATTGTTCCAGATCCACATATAGTTTACTACCTACCTGTTGGCTGCAGTATTAACACGACAGTGTTAAGGAGCTCGTATCGCAGAAAATCCGCAGAATATCCTCATGGACGCAAAGAATAAAAATTATTGCTGAGGCGAATTCGAACCCAGGCTTTCTGAAAGCATAGCCGACCTAGGCGTAGGAAAACATAGGCGTTTCCCGCCGATGTTTTCCAGCGGTAGACACAAAATCTTCCCGGACCGTGGTGTGGTCGTTTGCGTCCAAAGGGTGCAACAGTTGAGCGGCGCGCCGAGCTTGGTGGCCCTTACGGAAGGATATTTTGACATATTTGTCGATGCCGTCCGCATCTGGAAACGACTTGAACACACTGCCGAGTCTACTGCAGCGCCGCCCCGCTGTCCGACCTTGACAGCCACCCATCCACCAACGCGTACTGCCGAGACGAAGATGGCTGGCGGTGGTGGGCGTAGCGGAGGAGAAGGAAGCACTAGTTCTTCCACCATTTCCATAATCGGCGCAGACGCTCCTACTTGTACTTCACACGCCTTCGCAACTCGCGCAGTGGAGTAAGGCAAACGGTCCGTGGCTATTGCTGGTAGTCCGACCAGCGTAACCCTTCCTTGCATCCTCGGTGTCCTCGCAGAGTTTAGTTAAAGAGTGTGGCCCATTGACAATCTTTTATACTTCAGCCAACACAGTGAGCATTTCATATAAGTGATGATGCTTCATTCAAGGTGGCGCTTCACCGTATCCCTAAATGTCCTGACGGCTCTTGCCCAGAAACCGCCTCACCACGGAGGTTGATGCGATGAGCTCTTGAGCGCTCCTGGGCAGTCTCGCTGCGCAGCAGTTACAGTTGTTTGGAACAGCTGCGGAATGTCCTGGTGCTATCTGAAAAGACTGTATATGGAATGCCGCACCTTGGTGTAAAACGGCGAAAAGCAAGGATGAATGCTGGCGCTTCCATGGCCGTAGTTATTTCCAAGTGCACTACCCATGTCAACGCACAGCAGAAAATGGCAATACAAAACTTGACAAACTGTTCCTTACAGCAGCAGTAAAGTGGGCCACAACGCACTATTCCCACAACGTTAACGGCGACGTCTCTGCTATCCGAGCTTTCGACAATGGGGCTACGGGACCGACAGCAGAAGAAAATGTCGATGGCGACACAACAAGCACAATTGAAGCACCGTCTAAACGGTTGGTCTTCCCTTTAAGACCCCAAACCTTGAGCAGAGGTTCAGATGAGTAACGTGAACTCTGATACGTAAAAGACGGACTTATGATGCAGACGCCAAGAGCCTTGTAAAGACGCGATTACCTCGAAACAAGATTGGTTATTTAAGCTTGTCTAGGCCAGTGAGTTCTCATAGCGACCGGCCACCATAGGTTCCTGTCACCATGCACTACAACCATAGCCGTTGGAACAGGAGTTGAGCTCTCGCGTGAAATGGAGGTATGAAACGCGGTGAGACGGGTAGCCTGGCGATGGCTTGTGAATTAGTTCGCATAGTCGATGGCTGAGTTCAAATGTATGACAGTACGGCTTGTGTAGTGATGGTGTCATCTGGCGAGCGATCCAACGAGACCAAGAAGCTTCGATTTAGAGCTCTGCTCGCTAATATTCTCAAGTTAGAGGCTGTCGTTCAAGAACTGGGTTCAGAGCAAGCGAATAATTGTGCGCCATTTTTCCAATTACATTCTTTCATTGTTAATAATGGCACTTGCTTCCCGGAAAATCTCCAATCGCTCCTCTTAGGAAGACGCGCCTATGAATAAGTGGTTTACGTATAATCACTGCTATAAGGTGCCTGCAGTGTCCAGGTGCGTTGTCTTCCATGTTTTGAGGTGGTGTTGCAAGGTTGCTGGCAGCAAGAACGGGCTAGAAGACGCGCCGAACGGTACCGAGCTCATGCACCACTCAACGATCGTTGGGACGGGATGCTACAGATAACAGAGAACGTTTCTTTCTTCAGATCGGATGCACATCTGGAGGAATGCCTTCAGTAAGACAGCAATGGAAGCGAACTAGCTGCCGTGTTGAAACGTCTCTAGCACTTTCCTTACAGCGAAAGCTGTTTTGAGATCACCACAATTAAGGGCCGATTTTGGCGCCGTAGTTGTCCGCCGCTGCCGCCGCCGGCGTCCGTAACCACTGTCGCACGAAACAAAAAAAATGTAAATAAAAAAATACCGGAGATAGAATGGTATTCGAACCCCGGCGTGGCAGCCCAGTATTCTACCACTGACCTTCACAGGTGCTTGAAACTCCATTGCAAACTGACCCTATGCAGGCTTCATGTAGGGTAAAGAAAGACGTTAACATGTGTAATAAAGCATTTTAGTACACCAAAGTAACAACCAGGCGTCACCCAACGCGAATAGCGTAACGAGTGGGTCGTTCAGTGCTCCAACCCATTACAAAAGCCTCAGGCATAATTCTTCATCGTTGTCAGCCACAGCATCAACAAAGTGCACATAATGCCTTACAAGTGTGTAGCGAGCACCACGCTTCTCCTAAGAATAACGAATAATGGCATAGTGTACGCCAGGGTTGCCGTTGGGTGGACATGAAAAGGCGCCGTAACTCACGCCAAAAGTAGCCAAAGTAGCCATGTCACTTGATATTATCGCCGAATTTCTAGCAAGATAGAACAGAAGCGGTATTATCAACATAGTCTTTACTATTGATGAATAAATAAAACCATTTTTATTACGTAAAACCACGAGTTTAAAAAGAGCCATGGCGCCAACTGGTAATTTTCGTCGCCAATGGGGTCCAAAAGTAGCCAATTTGGCGCAAAGTAGCCACCAACGACAACCCTGGTGGGCGCTTGCCTACTACAATAAAATTATGATGATTTAAGGCGTAGTGGGTACCATGCAAGTGTGGTTGTGACAGTTGCCCCACGAGTGTTTAAAAAAAAGCTCTAGAAAGGCCGCTCTTCCAGCTTTCGCTCAGACTGTGCTGCACCTTCCGCGCAGGCCTGGCGGTTTTCTTTTTATTGCGTGATCACGAGCAACGCCGCTAACCACCCGCTTCGCCATTTCAGCCCCCTGTTTTCCTGTGCGATGTACAGCGCTTCCCGCCAAAATTTCCCTCGGTAGACTCAGCTATGGCACAGCGGTTACTTCGCTGCTGTACTTGCAGTACGCACCCCAACAGAGTTTACAAAGGGCAAATGTAGCGCGCATAGTCTTTCCTTCCCTCACAGCTCGGTGGAGGCATCCACCAAGAAACGAAGCATGGGAAGCAAAGATAGGCGACGCGAACGGGGTTCGGCAGCGCTATCGCGTTCCACTGTCAAAGGCGAGGCTTGGGTGTCCTTCAAGTTTTTTCCTCTTTATGTATAGCTAAAACTTACCTTGCAATACTGGCCAGCTTCTTCCCATTTTCAGCAGTGGCGTCTTTATCTTTCGGACTAACTCTCAGGCCAAGGAGGACTAGTTCGGCATATTGGGTGTCTTTCGAGAGGTTCCTCATAGCGTCCTAGAAAAACAATCATAAGTATGTGTAGCTGCGTCCGCTGGTACAATACGTTTGAAGTGAAAACAAAGTAGTGTGAGCCCTTGACAGCTGACAAGAGAAGGAAGCAACGTTGCGCCGAATTTAGGCTGACTTATTTTTGCAGTGAGAGCTACCCGTATTCTCGCCGTTTAGATGTGGGCCGGTGGCCGCAACGCGACCTGAGCCGTTGCCTAGCAACCGCCGCAGCTGGCAGCGCTACTCGCCGCGCCATCTGGCATGACTTCAGAAGAGGAGCCGGCGTTGCATCGTATATATAGAAGGAGCGGCTCGGTGGGATTCATCGGCAGATTTGGAAGGTGAGTTGGAGAGGCTGAAAGAAGCCAGGCTTCGCCGTTGGAACGAAGCCAAGAGGAGGCCGCGAGCAGAGGAGACGGAGGAAGAACAAGCCGCACGGCTCAAGAAGCAAACCTGAACGATAAAAATTTAACCGTACAGAGAACCAAGCTAAACAGTAAGATTAACCGTACATCTCGCTACTCACACCCAGGCATAACTGAGTTAAGCCACAACCACTTTTTTCTTAAGGGGGGCCCGCATTTATAGAAATATTGCGAGAGAGAGAGAGAGAAATAACATTTATTTGCACCCGTCGAGAATGACGGGGCAGGACGCTTTGGCCTCTGCCCCCGTTCATCCCCCTATCCGTCGGCCGGAATCCCTTGGGACTCGGCGGCGGTCAGGGCGAGACCGATGACTTTACGCTGTTCTTCGGCGTCGTGGCTGCGTAATAAGGCCTCCCAGGATTCTACGGTTTCTACTTGGATCATTGTAGGAAGGGCATGTCCAGACCATGTGCACTAGCCCTGCAATGTTATTGCAGTGCGCACATCTAGGATTAAACACTTCCGGGTGCCATTTACTGTACAGGTGAGAACACTTCATGAACAAAACATTCATGTACTGCTGATGCTGGAAATAGTAAATTCTAAGCCTGTAACCAATGGCTAAATGCCCTTATGAACGAGAAGCTTTTTAGACTTCGGCCTCTGGTGCTTTTAGACAATTCACATGAACTAATGAAACTAATGCCTGAATGAAAAATGCCAAGAGAGCATTTTCGCTGCAGAATGAACACATCTTGCACAAAATGCACATAAGTTCAACGTGATTGTTATGATTGGATTTCAACGAATATTTTACGTGGATAGTTGGGAATTTTTGTCCTTTCCAAAGGGCTCATTGGAGAAATACTGGCGCATATGGATGCGCAATATTGGATTGTCGCTGCTTCTATAGTTTAGTTTTGTAGTTCTGTCTTTGTTTTTTCTTAGAATCACTGATGCCTTAAATTTATCTGTTTCCCAATGTTCTTTGCAGTATAAAGCGGAATACCCTAAAGCAAAGTTCGATTAATTTGACCACAGTGGCCGATCGTTAACATATTTTCTCAGCTTGCAAACATGATGGTTTTTACATGCAAGTTGGAGATGGCCCTCCCACATGTTCTTCCACATTTAGGAGATAGCTCTTCCACATGTTCTTAAAACTGGCGCATTAACAAAAACAGTGAAACGTGTAGGTTTGGCGACTGGGTATCATGATCAAGAAAAAACAGAAAAGGAAAACCATTACGGGCGCTCTCTTTGGTGCGGTTTTTGCTCGCGTCCTCTTGTGCTTTTAAATGCGAAGCATTTCTTAACGAACTTCGGCGACATTGAGCGTTTCTATCTATCTATCTATCTATCTATCTATCTATCTATCTATCTATCTATCTATCTATCTATCTATCTATCTATCTATCTATCTATCTATCTATCTATCTATCTATCTATCTATCTATCTATCTATCTATCTATCTATCTATCTATCTATCTATCTATCTATCTATCTATCTATCTATCTATCTATCTATCTATCTATCTATCTATCTATCTATCTATCTATCTAGCCGCTTACGATTTTGTGCTCTCCTGGCCGTATCGTTAATGGGATTTATACCAAATTTGGTATGGCATAACATGCCTGTATGACGAACATGAATGGCTGGTCATATCATGAAAATCATGACTAACTTGTCATGAAAAGTAGATTTACACGCCATGGCCGTAGTGCTCCTGAGGCCGTTTTCATAACTTGATATATCCAAAAATTGGTATGATGAGACATTTCTGCATGACCAACATAAATGACAGGTGGTAATATGCAAATGATGACGTGCATGTCATGTACAACATGATTTACATGCCACGCTCATGGTGCGCTGACGGCCGTTTTGCTAGCTTGATATACACCAAATTGGGTATTGCGTGACGTGACTGTATGACCAACATAAATGCCAAGTGGTCATACAGAAATCATGACTTGTCATGTGCGACATGACTTGCGTGCCACGCTCATGGCGCACTCGCGGCCGTTTCGTTAGCTTGATATACACCAAATTTGGGATTGAGTGACGTGACTGTATGACGAACATAAATGACAAGCGGTAATATGGAAATCATGACATGTTATTATTATTATTATTCTTAGCGTTTAATGGTGCAAAGGCTAAAATGGCCATAGAGCGCCAGAGCAATGTAAAATGTAAATGCATCGGTGTGATAAGTGACTATGGCTTAGTGTTACTTGGCTGTAAAGGGGCCTAAGATGTAGCGCGCTAAATGTGCGTAAAATATATATACATATTAAAATTATGATAATGACATGGATTATGTGCAGTGAATCATGTGCGACATGACTTGCATGCCACACTCATGGCATGCTCGCGGGCGTTTCGTTAGCTTGATATACACCAAATTTGGTGTTGTGTGATGTGACTGTGTGACGAACATAAATGACAAGTGGTGATATAGAAATCATGACTTGTCATATGCGACATAACTTGCATGCCACACTCATAGCGCGCTCGCGGCCGTTCTGTCAGCTTGATATACCCCAAATTTGGTATTCATTGACGTGACTGTATTACGAACATAAATGACAAGTGGTAATATCCAAATCATGACATGCCATGTGCGACATGACTCGCATGCCACGCTCATGGCGCGCTCGCGGCCGTTTCGTTAGCTTGATAGACACAAAATTTGGTATTGAGTGAGATGACTGTATGACGAACATAAATGACAAGTGGTAATATATAAATCATGACATGCCATGTGCGCCATGACTTGCATTCCAGGCTCATGGCGCGCTCGCGGCCGTTTCGCTAGCTTGATATACACCAGAATTGGTATTGCGGAACGTGACTGTATAATGAACATAAGTGGCAGGTGTTAACATGAAAATCTTGGCATGCATGTCATCTACAACGCCATTTACACGCCACGCTCATGGTGCGCTTGCGTCCAGTTCGCTAGCTTGAGATACACCAAAAGTGGTATTGCGCGACGTGACTGTATGACGAACATAAATGACAGGTCCTAAAATGTAAAACATGACATACAAATTATGTAAATCATGTTTGGCTCCTTCCTGGCTGCTTTGCATTACATCGATTCCCACAATGCGTGGGATCTGCCGGCTTTTTTTTGTTTCTGGTTTTCTTCTGTCGCCTTACTCGAATTAAGTGCGCTAAAGCAGCCAAACACTGTGAACTCCCATGCGTCACTTGCAGTACAACACTGCATTGCAGGCCGTAAAGACTGCTGGTGCAAAAACAGTACACACGTGTACGCCTTGCAAGTAAGCTTAAACCAAATAAAACCCTCTTCGTTTTCCTGTCATTTCGCTTTGCAAATTTGAGGTGACCATACGTTACACGGTTCTTTTTTTGCACTGGTAGGCCTATCGATTTTTTTTGCGATTGCTGCAACACTTTACAATCTGCCCGCGTGAAACGTTTCTTTAGGTCGGTAAAATATATTCAATGCCTTCATATTTGTCCGAAGACGTGCGTACTTCGCTGCGCAACATCATTAAAGGTTGTACTCAGTTTTGCTGTTTCTGTCTAACGCATGTTTGATGTTGCCTGTAGACAACGTATATGCGTCGTAAACATCCACTACCGCTTCAGAATAATTGTACATAACTAATACAATAAATGAATCGTGTACAATAGAGAAGGCGATGTTTCGATGAAAGTTCCTTGGGTCACGCCTACAGTCAATCAAATAATTCTAAGGTGGTATCTTAATTTGTTTTCAATTTAACATCGAGTCTCGGTGTATTGTTGACTTCAATGCAATATAAAATAAATTTGAAAGTTTAATCAATTGAACGCAGCATGTCAACTTAAATGAACGCAAAAAATGTAAACTACGGGAGTTTGTTGATTTTTTCACAAAATTGAGATACATAAGTATGAATGCCTATGG